>JANFOE010001097.1:0-100804 GCA_025667525.1 Glebionis coronaria
CGACCATGCCGGGCCGTGGGTCGCACACGTGTGTGCGGTTACTGTTCATCCAAGCCCATAAGCTTAAATGACATTATTCCCACCCATCTATGATGGGCCGGATACGGGTAGTACCCGTGGGCCGGGTTCCGACCCGGCTGGGGACTATACGTCATCATGTCCCCCTAGTCTAGTTGTTACAGTCGTAGGCGTAACCTCTAGACTATCAAGATGCTCTCCGGACATACCAAGAAAGACCTAGGGAATGAGAAATATTGAAAATTTAGCTTTGGCCGCACGTGGCTGACCGCCTTAGGAATATTATTCCAATAGCACCTCAGCCGCACGTAACGGCCGAGACAAATTAAATATAGCATTGAATATGGTCTTACGTAAGACCGCATAACCTAACACAAGAATAAATGCATTAATGATAGTCAACTGGTCAGCCGCACTTCTGCAAAAGTGCACCATTAATGCCCACCATTGAGCCACGTAAAACTGCCAAGAAGTGACCCGTGGGCCCCTTCTGATTTTGCAGAAGTGTCAGAAATCCCATCCGTTGGATAGGCGTGGTGGCCTACACGTGTCAAACATCCACGTTACCTCGGAAACCGAGGCAACCCTATATAAGAGTTGGTGTGTGTGTTTGTTACACACACAATTCATCCTTCCTTCCGCCATTGTTATTTTCAAGCTTCAACTTCCAAAACTTTGCCTTCGATTCCACGGATTTCCTCCGCCGCAGGTTAGATCATCACGCCTTTCAAAACCTTTTTATAAAACATGGTAAAGGACAACCCACTTATCACGGATGTCCTTAACGTGATGTCGGCGGAAAAATACATCGACTTCCTGTCAAAGTATTACATTCCCGAAAGCGTACACCCCACCTATCCAGGTGAAGGTGAGGCAATTACGGATGCACCGGCGGGGAAAATAGGCGTGTACACGCGCCTATTTGATTCGGCCAACTACCGTATCCCCTGTCCAAATTCTTGGTTGATCTGCTATTGTATTACGACTTCCACATAACCCAGCTTCACTACATAGGGGCGTGTAAAATCAATCAGTTTGAAATTACATGCCATACCTGCGGAGTGACTCCAACCGTGAACCTATTTAGGGCTTTTTACTTCCCCCAGCTAGTGAATGGGTGGCTATCGTTTAAAAAGCGATCCGGGAACGCCCCCATGACGTATAGGAAGCCTTTAGACTCCCTTAAGAACTGGTACGACCATTACTTCTTTGTTGATGAGAAGGTATTCCCTACTCCTTTCGTACTCAAAACCAAAGCACCCAAAGACTTTCCGCCCAAATCCAAAGATTATAGTAGCAAAGACTTAAAAATACTAGATACCCACCGCACAGAATTCCATAGGGGGTTGCCGGAACACTTTCTGTGCTTAGTAGGAATAAGTCGCCGCTACTTTGGGAGGGATGACTTATATCCGTGCTTCCTGACGGAACAGGGAGAGTGTAGGTTTACTTATATCTTGTAAATGTGAAATGTCATGCGTATTTGTAAAACCGCGCTAACCCGTGTATTTATAAATGTCCGTAGAAATGAACCTACACGGATTAATACGCCAGGGCGACCCAATGAAGGTGCCTGAAGGGTTCCGCCCTCTGAAGGAGAATGAGCTCCCCCTGCTCGAGGCGATCGCTGACCGCACCATTCCACTCGAAGAGACGTCCGAGCAAAGATCGGATGAAGGGGAGCCTATCATTGAGAAATCCCCATTGGACTTCCATAATGAAGATGGTGGAGAACTACTGTTGGAGGGAACCGCGACCCACCAGGAAGATGAAAACGATTTCCTCAACGAAGACACCACTCAAGCTTCCGGGTCCGCCCTGCTCATATCTAGGATGAGAAAGACCACCAGGAGGGTGGCAAAGAAGATAGGGGATGAGGCCGGGGCCTCGAATGCTCCCCCATAGAAACTGAGGAAGGACCATCCGCAGTACCAGGAGGGAAGTGGTACTGCGACTGCTCAGGCCGACTCTACCCCGCACATGGGAGAGCCAGTCTGGCGAGCTACCCCCGTGAGTGTCGTGGCTCCTACCGGCCCAGAACCTGCAGTTGGTACCACGTAAGTGCCCTTCTAATGTTAGTCGTGTCACCATACTTGTGAAATATATAATGCCTAAACAAAATTTGCAATGTCAATAACAGGGCGGATCCGTCGGCCGTAGCCCAAGAGGAAGAAGTGGAGAGGAATCCATCCCCTGCCCCATCAAACAGACCCCCATCCCCTGCTGCGACACACGCCGAGGAACCACTCCCCGAAGGGCCAGAAAATAGCCTGCGCCTAGCATGGAACCTCTCGAGTTTAACAAGGTTGGAGGCGGAATCTGAGTGTTCGGAATTCATCGAGCACATCACCCCTCCAGCCCTTGCACAAGACTTAGATGAGCTGGATCATGAATCCCTTCTGGAGCAGTTTGATGTGTCGTCCGCGCATCAAGTGACGGTGGGTGCCGCACTAAGACGCCGTCTGATCAAGGCCCTGGCGAATGTGAAGCGGGCAGACAAAAGGATAGCACATCGAGAGGCAATGGTTGTGAAGAATGAGCAGACCATGGCATCCTTACGAGCAGCGCTGGTGACAGCCGAGGCTACAGTGAAAGAGCAAGCTCATCACGCCGATAACCAAGAAAAACGCATTGCCGAGCTCGAAGCCCTTGTAGCCGCATCGAATGAGAAGGTATGCTTTTGAAAATTTTATACATATACTCTTGCCTTGATTTGTATTTGACCCAAGAAAAAGAATATATTACCCTTGTGATAACTCAAAGTTCTATATGCAAGTGTCTGCGGCCGAAGCTTCCACCAAGGCCGTAACCGTACAAGCCTTCAACATCGCCCAAGAGCGCGATGCGCTGAAGGATGAGCTAACACAAGTGCGGGCCAATTTGGAAGAGCAAACTGCAACGGCGGAGGAAGAGTTGAGCAAGATGGCCACAAGTTGTGCTGAAAGACTGTGTCCTCCCTTGCTATCCGCCATAGCTGGACGCAGGTGGATGATTGGGCAAGGAATGCGCCTCGCCGTAAGCAAGGCCATGGAAGCTCCGCACCTACTGCAAGCATTCGCCGGGGTCGTATTCGATGGAATCGACCGTGGTAGGCATGAGGGTCTGGTCAAGGCTGCGGAACTGATAGGTAAGAACGAAGACATCATGCAGCATCCATACCATAATCCCTCAGTTGCGGACAATATGACCGCATCGATGAATGCACTGGCGGAAATCCAGCACCCTCTCCTGGATGAGCTTGAGGCACTTAAAGACGCTCCGAACGAGGCGATAATGTCCCAGCTTACTGCGGATCCCATCCATTTAACCTTGCCCACTTATGACTCCGTATCAAAAACGATGAAAGGTGAAAAGCTGCTTGCGGAGGCATTGGATGCGACTGCAGTCAAGGCACGAGATGGGAAGGATGCTCGCGGGGAGGCCCTCCGTGCTCTGATTGAAGAAGGAAAGAAAGACATAGGGGAATTCCTACCTCCCTTGTAATTTATCAGCTTTAAACATTTGTGATTTATATTCGTCCGTGCATGTACACGGCTAAGACATATGCGAAATAACTATCCTTTGTATGTAAGTCCGTGATGACCACGGCCATTTTGTTTATTTATTTGGAAACTTGTGTATTTTTATTTTGTTAAATACCGTATACCGATACTGCATGACATGTCACGTCTTACACAAAAGGAAAAAATACATTCAAGCCTATAATTTACTAGACATGCGACGTGCGTCTTTATTATGCAAAGCACTACGTGAGTACGACATACGAAAACTTATCACAACGTCTTGTGAGTAAGGTGTCTAGTAAGGATACATGATCCGCACCGATGGGGTTGCATCCCTCTTACACAGCAAGTTGAATTAGTAGGTTCACTTAATCCTCTTACCCCGCCTGGAGGCGTATAGTACATGTACGGTGATTTGAATGAATGCATATGAATGAAACATGACATATTATAATAAGTAAAATTCATATGACGTACAAAATCCTAAAAGATAATTTGCACAAAACAAGCCGTGGAGCTAGATAGGCACCACGGCATTTTATTAGAACGTTTACATTTTGAACAAGCATGACAAGTCCTAAGAAAAAAAAGGAATCTAGATAAAACATAAGAAGCAAAACAGACAGAGTGCATGGATCTTCATTAAAGCCATATATAGCGAAGTACCCATGCGGAAGCCGTAGCTTTCAAAGATAGCACCTTTTGAGATTGGAGATGTTCCACGTGCGTTCCAGGTCGCGGCCATCCATGTCTTGTAACTTGTACGCGCCTCGTCCCAAGGCTTCCGTGACCTCATACGGTCCTTCCCACTTAGGGCCCAGCTTTCCTGTATTCTCCACTCGACTTGCTTCGTTAGCACGATAGACATAATCCCCCGGTCGAAAAGAAACACCTTTAACCTTGGCGTCATAATAAGCCTTCATTTTAGCCTTGGACTTAGCCTCATTGATGGCTGCTATCTCCCTTTTTTCTTCCAACAGATCCAGGTTGATTCGTAGCTGCTCGTCGTTTGTGACGACATTAACCTCCGCCGTGCGGATGGTAGGCATTCCTATCTCTGCTGGTATAACAGCTTCAGTGTCGTAGGCCAATGCAAATGGAGTATCTCCGTTGGCTGTTTTGATCATAGTCCTATGTGCCCATAGAACATGTGGTAGCTCATCCACCCATTTGGCACTTCGTTCATCCAGACGTGCCTTAATGCCGTTTCCCAAGCTTCTATTCGCTCGTTCCACAAGGCCATTTGTCTGTGGATGCTTAACAGACGCGAAGCACCGCTTGATATTCAATGATGCACACCAGTCCTTGAATGGATTATCCGCGAACTGTTTACCGTTGTCCGAGATGATTTCTCCTGGTAGGCCGAAACGACACACAATATGCTCCCAAACAAACTTTTTAACTTGTTTGCCTGTGATGGATTTGACTGCCTTGGCTTCTATCCATCGTGTGAAATAGTCCATCGCGACAATCAAGAACTTAACTCCCCCCGCTGCTACAGGAAATGGTCCTGCGATGTCGATTCCCCACTTATAGAATGTCCATGGGGATGTGATGGGTGTAAGCTCCTGCTGCGGGTGTCGCAACACTGGTCTATGCACTTGGCAATCACTACACTTGCGAATCATGTCGCGCGCGTCCCTGTGCATGGTAGGCCAATAATATCCTGCCCGTAAGGCTCTAGCTACCACAGATCGTGGACCTGCGTGCATGCCGCACAGCCCTTCATGTATTTCACTGATTACGTAGGTAGCCTGACGTGGTCCAACACACCGCAACCACGGCTGCAAGAAAGAGCGCTTATACAGGATGCCTTCTCGTAGCTCGAAGTGTTGCGACTTCCTTCTGATGCGCCGCGCCGCTTTTTCATCGTCCGGAAGGGTTTCACTCGTCAAATAGTTGATAATCGGGGTCATCCATGTAGGTCCATCCTCCTCTACTGTAGTAGCGACCTCCCCTTCTGTTATAGACTTCTCCTTGAGTATTTCCACCAAAACTTGCTTGGACAAGTGGGCGAAGCTTGTGGATGTGATCTTGCTAAGAGCGTCCGCCTTCTTGTTCTCACCTCTTGGCACCTGTTTGATGGAAAACTTGTTGAAAGCCGTGATGAGCGACTTGACTTTCTCCAAGTATCGGACCATGTTGTCCTCCTTAGCCACATATCCACCTAGAATGTGGTTCGCGACAAGCCGTGAGTCCACGTAGGCCTCAAGATTGCGGACTCCCATTCTAGCGGCGATTTTTAAACCCGCAATTAATGCTTCATATGCCGCTTCGTTGTTGGTGGTTGTGAACTCAAAACGGAGGGCGTACGTAAACTCCATTCCTTCCGGATTTGTGAGGATGAGGCCAGCTCCTGACCCATCCGTACACGAAGATCCGTCCGTAAATAACACCCATGGTTCTGTTGGAGCCTCGTTTTGTTTAACGATTAGTCCTTCCTCGTCCGGCTTTTCTATCAAGAAATCTGCCAATATCTGGCCTTTAACAGCCGTCCTTGGCCTATAAGATATATTATGCTCCCCCAATAGAATACTCCATTTCTGTAGCCTACCTGCTACATCCGGTCTAGAAATGACTTGCTTTATTGGTTGGTCAGTAATGACTACGATTGGGTGCGCCTGAAAGTATCGACGCAACCGCTTTGTAGCAAACACTAGTGCCAAGACCAATTTTTCCATAGAGGAGTAATTCAACTCCGGCCCTTGTAGTGTTCTACTTATGAAGTAGACTGGAGTTTGCACCGCATCCCTATCCGTCATGAGTACCGCACTTATCGCTCCATGAGTGGCTGAGAGATACATAATGAGTTCCTCCTTTGGCCGGGAAGCTACTAGCATATGGAGAGATGCAAGATGCTGCTTGAGTTGGCCAAAAGCTTCCTCTGCTTCCTTTGTCCACCGGAAGTCTCCCTTCCTAATGCACTTCTTGAGTGTCTTAAATAGGGGTAATGACTTCTCTGCGGATTTGGATAGGAACCTATTTAGCCCGGCCAGCTTCCCATTCAAGGATTGCACCTCCTTCCGTGTCTGAGGGGATGGCAGCTGTATTACTGCGTCCGTCTTCTCTGGGCAAGGTTTGATGCCATTTGGATCAATCATATATCCAAGGAACATTCCCTCCGTTGCCCCAAACGTGCATTTCTTTGGGTTTAGCTTCACGTTAATCCTCCTCAGTGTGTCGAATGTCTCTTGGACATCCCGGAGAAGTGCGTCCTCCGTATGACTTTTTATGACTAAGTCATCCACATAGACTTCCATGTTGCGGCCTATTTGTGAGTCAAAGGCTTTGTCCACAAGCCGTTGGTATGTAGCACCGGCGTTCTTTAGTCCAAACGGCATTTTCGTATAGCAATATACGCCCTGACTAGTATGGAATGCCGTTTTTTCTGCGTCCTCCTCCGCCACCTGGATCTGGTGGTATCCTTTATATGCATCTAGGAAGCACTTAAAGGAATATCCACATAGAGATTCCACTTTCCAGTCAATCTCCGGTAACGGGTAACAATCCTGTGGACAAGCTTTGTTTAAATCCGTGAAATCCACACACATGCGCCAACTTCCGTCATGTTTTTTGACCATGACCGGATTGGATAACCACTCGTGGTAGTATACCACGCGCATGATACCTGCGTCCACTAGTTTCCGTACTTCCTCCAATATCACTCGGCTGCGCTCAGGCGCCTGGCCGCGCTTCTTTTGCTTGACGGGTTGGTACCCCTGGCGGATTTGGAGCTTATGTTCTGCTATCGCACGTGGAACGCCCGTCATATGCTTTGGCTCCCATGCGAATATATCTAGATTTGTACTTAAAAGAGAGCACATGCCCCTTTTGCCGTCATCCGAGAGCGCTCCCCCAATGGATATCTCCTGTTCTGGGTAGTCAGGGTGGATTGCCACCCTCCAATTGGGAGGTGGTGATCCATCCTTGGGTGGAACAGGTGGAGCCGGTGTTGTCACGGTATGACACTCGGATGCTTGTACGATTGTGTTGTAGATGGTCACGATTCCTCCCTCAACAGGGAATTTGATCATTCCGTGTGCCGTGGAAGGTACCGCCCGTATAGCCAGAATACCTGGTCTGCCTATGATCCCATTGTACGGAGAGTGTGAGCGTATCACCATGAAGTTCATCCACGCCGTAGTGGAGTGTTCCTCATTCCCAATGGTTACAAGCAGACGCAGTTGCCCTATCGGCCAGATGGTGTCTCCACTAAAGCTAGTGAGCGACGCCGTGGCTGGTACTAATTGGCTTCTTATTTCTGGCCGTAACTGCACAAAATAGTGTTCGTACAGTACTTCTGCTGATGACCCTCCATCCACATACATGCGACGAACATTGTGTGTTCCAATGCTTATCTCAATAATGAGAGGCGCATCAATCACATCGCTTGCTGTGATGGGAGGGAATGAGATTTCCCTGCCGCGTGAAAATTTTTGGCCAATTTTCTGCCTCGTGCGGCGTTGTCTGGATTGGATCATGTATATGGTCGAAGGTTTGTCCTTTTGAGGATCCTTCTTGTCATACTTCTTGTTGTCTTTTCCATCCTTCCAATCCTTAACCAAATGCTTGAGTTTACCTGATTTGATCAGTGACTCAATGTGCTTCTTGAGCTAGATACACTCCTCCGTGCCATGGCCCTTATCATTATGGAACTCGCAAAAGCGATTTCCTTACCGACGGTCCGGCGGAGTTGTCATTGGGAGAGGCCTCGGAAAATTTGACCCTTCCGTCAGCAAGATCTCCCGGTAGGACATCTTTAGGGGGGTAAACTTATCATCCGGCCGTCCTCCTTTGTTTTGGATCTAGTAGTCTGAGCCCCTACTACTGTTTTGATTACTTTGCCCACCCGACTGTCTCCGGGACTGGTCATTTGATCGGTAGCCGTTTCCTTTGGAAGGGTAAGCTGCGGCAACCGCTGTTTCTCCCTCTATGAAGTTTCTGACCCTTTCCATGAGATCATCATACTTCTCTGGACGCTTGTCATTGAGACGCCTGATTAACTCCCTGTCTGTTATGGCGTGCATGTAGTCGGAGATTTTTAGGAGTTCCGGCATCGTCTTTGTGCGTGTGCACTCGTCGTTGAAGCGTTCAGTGAAGGCTTCTGTAGACTCCCCCGGCCGTTGCTTGACAGTTTCCAATGAGACCGGATCCCTATTATACTTCTTCCTCTGAGTATAATTATTCTTGAACGCAGTGCGTAGTTCCGTGAAGCTATCAATGCTTCGTGGAGGGAGTCCCTCAAACCAGTCACGGGCTTTGCCGATCAAAGTCGAATTGAACATTTGGCACCATATAGGCATGGGCCATCGCTCAATTTTAGCCTGCGTATCGAATATTTTGAGGTGATCATCCGGATCACCAGTTCCATCATAGGTTTTGACACACTCCGGCATGCGACGTTTGGTGTCCTCAGAGTAGTTCCGTATACGGAGGGTGAATGGGTCTTCCCTGGGATCCACCCATGGACGGGTGAGCCTAGGGTCATCCCATGGGTCGCAGCACGGGTGGGAAAGATCCTCCGCTTCTGCCTCTCGATAATAAGGGCCCCCATAATACTCATCATTGTTTGGTGGTGGTGGAGGGGTACGCCTAGGTCGGCGACGCTTAGGCAGATGGTCATCCGAGTCCTCTCCTGATGGATCTGGAGACGGGGGTGGTGCCCCATCCCTTGGGTGAGGTCCACTCTTTTGAGAAGAGCCAAGAGCCTTCTTCCCAGTGTCCATCCTATCCCACACACTTGTACGGCGAGCGGCTCTGGTCAACTCTCGATCTGGTCGCTCAGGTGAACCGTCAGACTTCTCTCTCCCCTCTCGAGACCGCGTTAGTTCCTCTATGAGGCGATCTCCTATGCGCTCGAACACATTCCTAGGTTGAGGAGTTTCCTCGAAGATGCTCTGCTCCTGAGGCCGAGTCTTCCTTTTCCCCTGATTTTGGGAAGAGGTGATTGGTCCGACATTGCCAAAGTTGAGTCTAGATTGGAGGTTTCTCCCTAGATTCAACCTTGATGCAATCCCTGGGACGATCCTATCAAAGTTCTGCGTGAGAACTCGAGTGAGATCCTCCTCGCTGAGTGGTTGGACTTCTACTTCCTCCTCAATCGCTGGTCTGCGCGGTTCTTTGTTAGGGGGATTGGGCGCACTCCCTGGATCAGGGTTGTCCAGGGTTGAAGTAGGTGGGGGAGTTATGGAGATCGTGCTCGTCACCCCCATGGACTGAAAACCACCACGGTTGCCAGGTCCGCCCGCTGGGCGGCTAGGGGATTGATTGGGGATGAGTATCCCTTCCCCTTGGGACTTCTGATTTCCAGGATTTGTGTTCATGGGATTAGCTTGCGGATGCCCCTTCATCATTGGGAATTCAAGATGAAGTTTCGCTCTAGCTTAGTGTAATGGGCCCCACGGATGGCGCCCCTTGTTGATGCAAAAGTTGGGTGATCCTTGCTTGACCCGAATTAGGCTTAATTCGGGTTGGCTGGGCTCCGGCTCCTGCACCAAGTGAACTGTTTAGTTGGGATCCTGCACACTAAACAACACGCGTTAGGCTTACCGTGGGAATGTTTCCCACGATTAGACTCCGGCGTGAGAGTAAGTAATCGGTTAGGGTTTATATGAGTTGAGAGTATAGAACGTAATACCTTTGTGGAACCCTTGGGGGTTCCTTTTATTGGCAGTGAAACCCTAGTGGGCTGTCACTGATACTTCGGCCCCAATGAAGGGATAAGCACCAGAATTAGATTGATTGTTATCTTCTAATTATGGTGAGTGAATATCCTCTTCTTTGGGATGAATCATATTCAGAGATAGAATATGATTCTGTCTAACCTGTACCGGCCATGTCGGGCGGTGGGCCACACACGTGTGTGCGGTTACTGTTCATCCAAGCCCATAAGCTTAAATGACATTATTCCCACCCATCTGTGATGGGCCGGATACGGGTAGTACCCGTGGGCAGGGTTCCGACCCGGCTGGGGACTATACGTCGTCATTAAAATGCTACTTCCTCTGTCTCAAATTAAGAGTCGATCTTTCCTTTTTAGTCTTTCCTAATTTAATTGTCTACTACCAAAATCAGTGTTGCAAAAATCGTTCTAGGCGTCAGATTAATCCCCACCTATGCGTTAGGCGCTTACTAACCGCCTTGATTCTAACTTAATCGTCGTTATTAATCATTCTGGTAAAAAATCGGTCGACATACCAATTTATCAGATAAAAATCGATCAACATACCGATTTATCAGGAAAAAATCGGCATATCGAGCATAATTTTGTCGAATCAGACAAAAATCATCTAAATTGACAACTCAGTTACGTTTAGAATTTGGTCAAATCAAGATAATTTCGTCAAATCAGACAACAATCGACTAAAACGGTCAAATTGGGCATAGTATCAAACTTTTATAAATTTATATATATAAATTCCAATCCGATTAATCATCGCCTAACCGATTAATCGCTAGGCACTACACGTCCACCTAGCTAGCGCTTAAGGATTTTGCAACCTTGCCAAAAATAGGTAAAAATGTTTGGTAAAATTTACCATATCACCATTGATTTAAAATATTATTACAAACTTTAAAGTAGATTTAAACTAATTACCTGATGTTAAAATTATCATTGTGTTAAAAAGTAAAAGAAAAAACTATAATTAACACACTTTTTTAAAATTGTATATTTTTATCGGAGGACAATAATTTTAGAACGGTAAAAATATATCTTTCACTTATATTCTAGCACAACATGACAAATTCAAATCATAAAACACTAATGACATGAGTTATATCATTCTTTTTTTCATTTGCGTTGTATAAATAATAAGTGTGAAAACACTTATCCTTTTACCACTTATTTCCAATAATAACAAGACCAAAACGTGTATTTTATGTCGTAAAAGTCGGAATTATGCGTGGTTTGTGTTTTTTATTGTGTTTTAGGACCAAAAGGTGAAAAAGGAAGAAAACACGAGCTTTCACGGGCTTTTATCGAAGAAAACGAGGAAAGACAAAGTCAAGAGATCAAGAGTGCTTAAAGAACGGATGTCCAAGACCTATTCTGAAGATTTATCGAAGAAAAAGTCTAGAGACGGAAGTTTAATGAAGTCGAAGAACTCAAGTCTAAATTATAGAAGAAAATTATTAAGACAAGTTCAAATCCCGAGACGACATCGAGAAAAGACAAAGAATTAAATCGAGTCGAGAAGAAAAGAAAGAAGGAAGCACACCATACATGCACTTCCCACTTAGCCTATAAATACCCTCCTAATCACATTAGGAGAGTAGTTAGCCAGTTTATTTTACTTTGTTTTAGTTTTTCATTTTAGAGAGAGAAAGTGTTTAACTTTCTCTCACTAAAACTTCATCTTTTCTTTTAAGTTAAGCTCTAGTTAATCTTTGTATTTTGAGTTTTATTAATCAAAAGTTTAAGTTTAAGTTTGTGTCCTTTACTCTCTTTCTACATTTCTTGATTTTGATTGATTTTGATCCGAAACATACTTGTTTCGTGTTTGAATTTGATGTTTTGGTGTTTAGAAAGTTAATCTTTCTATTCCGACGTAAGGTTTTATACAGTATAAGCTATAAGCTTTTGGTGCTTATTGGCTTATTTGTATTTTGGCTTATTTATTGTTAAGCTTTTTAAAGAATTTGAATTTTTTATGTTCGGTTTATTAAGTTTCATGTTTAGATTCAAAAGTTTTTGAAAATGTGCTTATTTATCTTTGTTTAGAAGTTTGAAAGTGCTTATTGGTAACTGCTTATTCATTTAAGCTTATTTACTATTTGGACGCCATTTCCATCTTAGGAGGTTTTACTTGGTCTCGATCTTGGGCTACGATTGCATTGAGTGCAATCTGTTTGTTCTTCCCCTGGTACGATCACACGCCAAGATCCCTCATTGCGATATGTGGGTGCGATCGTGTCCTTTTAACTTGCTACGATCGCATTGACTGCGATCTTTACATTTTTCAAATCCACACCACGATCATTGATTACGATCTGGGAGTGCGATGGTGTGTCACGATCTCTAGTTGTGATCGCTTTGATTGCGATCTGTTTTGTTACTTTCAGGCTACGATCCTGACCACGATCCACTTGTTGCGATCGTGGTTGCGATCGTTCCGTACGATTGCCCTACCCATCGTACTAGTGAGTACGATCTAACTCCTTGGTTGCGATCGCATTGACTGCGATCTGGAAGTACTGTTTGAATACGATCACATTACGATCGGGCTCAGATTTTGATTTGTTTTCTTAGTTTTCAAATTTAATCTTTCCCGCCTTTTGTCTTAGTTTATTTTAAACAACTTTCCAAGTTTTTAATCATTTAGATTTTAATTTCCAAAAGATTGCACACTTTTATTTATAGTTTAATTTTTAAGACTTCCATTTTACTCAACGATAATTTTCTTACTTGCTTGCTTTTAGTTTTGAAATTTAGATAATCAAACAAACACATCCTCTTGTTTTCCAAAAGACAATTGAGTCACACTCTTAGCCGGTAATCAATTCGAAGAGATCGGACGATAAATATTTTATACTTGGTGTAAAAGCCCACGTATTAAATGGCGCCGCTGCCGGCTCTTTTCGTTAAGATTAACGGTTTCTAGTGAGAGACGCATTGGATTTTGGGATCCGTTCTTTCGGGAACGTTCTTTTCAAGAACAAAAATTTTCAAAAACCCATAAAAATATAAAATTTTCAAAAATACAAAAAAATTAAAAAACCTATAAAAACCAAAAATATTTTCTCTTGCATTTTCCTTTTAGTGTATGCGTACTCGATCAACGTCTTATCCCGAGCCCGAGACTCTCGATAATTTAGACATGGCCGGTGTACACAACAACAACAATAATAACCCACCCCACCCCAACATGAGTAATCTTCCCCAACCCGACTTACGAACCATGGAGGAGCTATGCCAACCTACGATGAATGGACATGGAGGCCCGATTGCGCCGATGCAAATCACGGCTCAGGAGTTTTCGTTGAAGCATCACATGATCCAACAGGTGCAAACAAATCCATTTCGCGGATTGCCGGATGATGATGCCAACAAGCACCTCGACAAATTCATTACCATTACCCAAAGCATGAAGATGCCCGGTGTTTCTATGGATGTCCTTCGCCTTCAACTCTTTCCACACACGCTTTCTCACCATGCCGAATAATGGTTTGACCGTCTCCCAAAGAATTCTATTCATACTTGGGACGACATGACTCAACGATTTTTGTCGCGCTACTTTCCACCGTCCATGGTCACGAGCCTTCGTAACCAAATTAGTGGATTCATGCAAGACAATGATGAATCGCTCTTTGATGCTTGGGAACGATACAATGATTTGATCGACCGTTGTCCAAATCACAACATGCTCCCCGTCACTCTCATTGATTCTTTCTACAATGGTCTCACTTTTCGTGATTGTGACATGATCAACGCCGCCGTCAGTGGTACTTTTATGAAAAGGAGACCGGAGGAATGTAGAGAGTTGATTGAAAACATGACTACTCACCACAAGAATTGGGATTCATCCGCATGCTCAAGATCTAATCCGAGAGTCAATGTTTCATCTACTTCTTCCACCACCGACATGTCCGCCATGGAACGAGCCATTATCGAAATGAGCAAAAATATGCAAATTTTGGCTACTAACCATACTCAACAAGCTAAAGCCGTTGCTATTTCTTGTGACACATGTGGTGGTCCTCACTCTTACAATGATTGTCCTTCTACTCAAGGCAATTTTTGTGAAAACGTTAACGCGGCATACGGTACTTATCCCACGGGAGGCTATCAAGCTCGTCCTCAAGGAGACCGTAACTTGCTAAGTTATCGTTCAAACAACTATCTTGCACCACCCGGTTTTACTCCTCAAAACCAAAACCAACAACAAAGCTATAACCGAAATAACCAAACCCAACCTCGTGCTATCAATCAATATCAATCCCAAAGAAACCCATATCCACCGCAAGAAAATTCTCAAGCTTACCAAGCTCCACCTCTCAATCAACCTACGGCATTGAATCAAGAATTTGAGACGTTCATGAGGACTAATAGAGAGATTGTGACGAATCTTCAGAGTCAATTCATCAACTTGAAGGGAGACATGGCGAAACAAGGGAGTGATATTCAAGCCGAGCTAAGGAATGACATGGCGAAGCAAAGCAATGATATTCGCGCAGACATGAGAGACTCTTTCAGCACTCAAGCGAATAATATACATGATATGATCGGTTTGCTTTTCCAAGGTAATCAACCCTCTTCTTCGGGTACTCTCCCGAGTAACACCGTTGCTAATCCAAGAGGGGAGATGAAAGCAATCACCACTCGTAGTGGAAAAGGTTATACGGAACCCGAGCTTCCTACACCTCCACCCGTGATTGTGAACAATGAAAACGAACAACTTTCTTCACCTCCTTTACCTTCTTACCCCATTCCTCCACCACCCAAGGATGTTAGTGAGAATTCCATTCTGAAGCCTTCATCTCAATCCAATATACCTTATCCCTCAAGGTTGAGGAAAGAGAAGCTGAAAAATAAGGATGATATTCATGTTTCTAACTTTCTAAAAATGTTTAAACAACTGAATTTCAATATCTCCTTTGTTGAGGCTCTCGCTCACATGCCGAAGTACGCCAAAATGTTTAAAGATCTGCTAAGTGATAAGGAGAAACTCCTTGATATCGCTCAGACCCAACTTAATGAGAATGGTTCTGCCGTCCTCTTAAGAAAATTACCAACCAAACTTGGTGATCTGGGTCGTTTCTTGATTCCTTGAAACTTTCCTGGGGTAGAGAATTGTATGGCCCTAGCCGATCTAGGTGCTAGTATCAACTTAATGCCTCTAAGCGTTTGGAAACAATTATCTCTACCCGAGCTAGTCCCCACCCGAATGACCTTGGAATTAGCTAACCGTACGGTTGCTTATCCTGTGGGGATAGCTGAAGATGTCTTCGTCGGCGTCGACAAATTCACCTTTCCGGCGGATTTTGTTGTCGTTGACTACGAAATGGATCCCCGTGTTCCATTAATCGTTGGACGTCCATTCTTGAGTACCGCTCGCACTCTCATTGATGTAGCCGCGGGCGAATTAATCATGAGAGTTGGTGACGATAAAATCGTCTTCAACATGGGTAAACTTTCTAAGCAGCCTTCGGAAAACGAGAGTGTTAATTTTATTGACGTTCTTGATGAGGCTTGTGAAGAACATTTCAAAGACGCTTGTAAAAGTGGTTCTTCTTCTCTACCCACTGTTGAGACCATTGCCTCTATTGCTCCATCACTAACTCTATTTGGAGAAAGTGATTTCCTCTTGAAAGAATTTGAAGCAACTCTGGGAGATGTGGATTTGCAATATGACGATTCTCCCTCCAATTGGGATGAAGACATTCGTACCATTGAGAAACTTCTCAATGAGGACCATATTTCTCCACAGTCTCCTAAGGCTATCTCTACCAATGATCCGAATTTAACTACGCCGTCCATCGATAATCCTCCGGATTTAGAGCTTAAGGATCTTCCGTCTCATCTCGAGTACGTTTTCCTTGAAGACAACAAGAAGTTACCAGTCATCATCGCAAAGGACCTGAAAGAAGAAGAAAAGTCCCGACTTATCGCCGTGCTGAAGAATCATAAGAAAGCGATTGCTTGGAAAATCTCCGATATTCGTGGAATTGATCATCACTTTTGCACACATAAAATTCTCATAGAGGACGACTTTAAACCCACGATTCAAAGCCAAAGAAGGGTGAATCCCAAGATCCATGACGTTATCAAAAAAGAGGTTATCAAACTTCTTGATGCGGGCATGATTTACCCTATCTCGGATTCACCATGGGTTAGTCCAGTCCATTGTGTGCCTAAGAAATGCAGAATCACCGTTGTTCCCAATGAAAACAACGAGTTGATTCCTACTCGTCTCGTTACAGGGTGGAGAGTTTGTATAGACTACCGCAAACTCAATGATGCTACGAGAAAGGATCATTTTCCCCTTCCTTTCATGGACCAAATGCTTGAACGTCTAGCGGGTAATGACTATTACTGCTTCTTAGACGGTTTATCGGGTTATTTTCAAATACCCATCGATCCCCAAGACCAAGAGAAAACCACATTCACTTGTCCCTACGGCAACAAAAGAATGCCTTTTGGCTTATGCAATGCTCCAGAGACATTCCAAAGGTGCATGATGGCTATCTTCCATGACATGGTTGAAGAAACCATGGAAGTCTTCATGGATGATTTCTCGGTCTATGGTGATTCATTCTCTTCTTGCCTTGCCAATGTAGAACGTATGCTTAAGCGGTGTGAAGACACTCGCCTTGTTCTGAACTGGGAAAAATGCCATTTCATGGTAAAAGAAGGCATTGTGCTGGGACATAAATTCTCTAAAGCCGGTCTTGAAGTGGACCGTGCTAAAGTGGATGTCATAGCCAAATTACCTCCACCTTCAACCGTGAAGGGTGTGAGATGTTTTCTTGGTCATGCGGGCTTCTATCGTCGATTTATTCAAGACTTCTCTAAAATCGCTCGCCCGATGACCCACCTCTTGGAAAAAGATACTCCTTTTATCTATTCCAAAGAGTGTATTGAAGCCTTCAATCTTCTCAAGGATAAGCTAACTAAGGCACCAGTCTTAGTCACCCCTAATTGGGAGCTACCTTTTGAATTGATGTGCGATGCTAGCGACTTTGCTTTTGGAGCGGTTTTGGGACAAAGAGTGAACAAATACTTCCAACCAATCCATTATGCTAGCAAGACAATGACGGGGGCTCAATTTCATTATACCACTACCGAAAAAGAGCTTTTAGCTGTAGTCTATGCTTTTGAGAAGTTCCGCTCCTATCTTGTCCTTTCCACCACAATTGTCTATAACGACCACTCCGTGTTGAAGTACTTGTTGACTAAGCAAGATTCCAAGCCAAGACTTCTTCGTTGGGTTCTGCTCCTTCAAGAATTTAACATTGAAATTCATGACAAAAAGGGAGCCGAAAACCTAGTAGCGGATCATCTGAGTAGACTTGAGGATCCATATCAAGGGGATCATCCGAACCAAGAGATCAATGACTCTTTTCCCCTTGAGGCCTTAATGTCTATTCACTCCAATCTTGATGACACCCCGTGGTTTGCGGACATTGCAAACTACTTAGCGGGTGGTATTCTCATCAAAGGGTTAACATCCCAACAAAAGAAGAAGTTCTTTAAAGATGTTAAGACTTACTTCTGGGATGAACCTTATCTCTTCAAACAAGGCGCTGATCTGATCATTCGTCGATGTGTTGATGGACCGGCAGCTTTACAAATCCTTGATGCTTGCCATAAAGGACCCACCGGTGGTCACTTTGGTCCCAACTACACCGCTAAAAAAGTGTTTGACTTTGGATTCTATTGGCCTACCATTTATCGTGACGCTCACGAAATGGTTAAGCATTGTGATGCTTGCCATGACAAGGCAAGATCACACATAAAGATGAGATGCCTCAAAATTTCATACAAGAATGTGAAATCTTTGACGTATGGGGCATCGACTTTATGGGGCCATTTCCATCATCCAAAGGGAACAAGTACATCCTCGTAGCCGTTGACTACGTTTCTAAATGGGTTGAAGCTAAGGCTCTCCCAACGAACGATGCGAGGGTGGTTGTGAACTTTTTGAAGCAGTTGTTTGCTCGATTCGGTGTTCCTCGTGCTATAATCAGTGACCGCGGGACTCATTTTTGCAATGATCAATTTGCAAGAGTCATGGCTAAGTATGATGTTAATCATCGTCTTTCCACTGCCTATCATCCCCAAACCAATGGGCAAGCCGAGATTTCCAACCGTGGATTGAAGCGAATTCTGGAACGTACTGTGGGAGAGCATCGTGCCGCGTGGGCCGATAAATTAGACGATGCTTTGTGGGCTTTCCGTACCGCTTATAAGACCCCGATTGGTTGTACACCTTAACGTCTTGTGTACGGGAAAGCATGCCACCTCCCTATCGAGCTGGAACATAAGGCATACTGGGTCTTGAAGTGGGCCAACTTCGACATCAACAAAGCCGGCGATCTTCGGAAGATTCAACTCAACGAGCTTAATGAATTGAGGAATGAAGCTTATGAGAACTCATTGATCTACAAGGAGAAGACCAAGATCATCCACGATGCAAGAATTAAGAACCGAGAGTTCCACGTTGGTGATCAAGTTTTACTCTTTAACTCTCGGTTGAAGATCGTTTCTGGCAAGTTGAAGAGCCGATGGTCTGGTCCATTCACCATCACCAAAGTCTTTCCATATGGCACCATTGAGCTTTCTAAGCCAAATGGGCCTAATTTTAAGGTGAATGGCCAGCGTTTGAAGTTGTACTTTGGTGAGGACATCTCTTAGAGATGATTCCGTCCCTCACCACGTTTCCCATGAACTAAATTTGGGTCGAGTCAGGCTCGTGACTCGGTTATCAAAAACAAGCGCTTCTCGGGAGGCAACCCATGATCTATCCTTTACCGCTTTCATAATAAGTATAGGGGGAGCCCCGTATGTGTTGGTTGTCTTGTTTCTTACTTTGTGCAGGGATTCAAGCTTCAAAGAGCACCTCGATGACTTTTGACGAACCGTGATTCCGTGTTTCCGTCTTCCCGGTTCTATCCTAAACTCTTTTGATTCTCTATTTTATATTTTCCTATATTAAAATAGGAATCACTTTAGTTGCCCTTTCCTTAGCAAGATTTAAACAACGTGCACAATGTCCTAAGTGTAGGGGAGTTTACTCCTACATGCTTAAACATTGAGGACAATGTTTATATTACGTGTAGGGGGCCCTCTATCGAAGTTAAGTGGTCTTTTCTTTGTATTTGCACTCATTTTAACCAGAAAATTTAATATTTCGACGTTTTTCAAATTTTTTTAATCTATTTTGGCCTTGTAGTTTTTCTTTGCTATCGTTATTTACTTTCTTTGCTATAAATAAAGTTTAATAAAGTGGTTTTAAATTTTTCAAAGTCATGAATATTTTGACTCAACCCGAGTTTACTTATCTAAAGGTTTACTCTAGCTAGTATCCTTAACGTGTTTAAGTCAAGTTTTGCTAGGCTTTTATATAGGGAACTTTAAAACGCGAAAGTCTTAACTCTCACGGGTTAAGAACAAGAACTTTTCACAAGTTCCTATAATTGATCCTAGAGAGTCGTTTATCAAGGGAACTTTAAAATGCGAATTCTAAACTTGAAAAAGTCTAGGAGTTTGCAAGATCCTATAGATGACTCGAAAACCCAAAACTTTGATTTAATTGGCTAAGCATCCAAGAGTCTCATTCCTTGAGATTTTAAATTGTGGAGAACGAGAGATGATAGAGTCAATTATAAGTTTGGTATTCTTTCGTAAATTTATGTGAGTTGATTATAAGCCTATTCTCCCATCGCTTGCTAATAAATTTATCTGCATGAAATAAGGTTGTACGATTTGAAAAGTTACTTAGCTTCTAGCCCAAGATCGTTTAAAAGTTGCTCGGTATTAATTAGAGTTCATAGCCAAGGCATAACTTATTGAAGCGGGATGCGAAGATTGGCGAGTCCGAAAAGGCCCTAACAAGGCATGAGGGCTACATTTTGTTGCTAAAGATCCAAAAGTGATGTGAAGAATCATTTATCAAAAATCAATATGAAGGAACGAGACACACGACGAAAAGCAAAAACTCCCCAAAAGATCATGTAGAAGTCTATCCAAAAAGGCCCTAACAATGTATGAGGATAAATAGATCCAAGTCCTAAAAGGAGGCGGATCGTTGTATATCAAAGTCCAAAATAAAGATTGGAGAAAAATGAAAAAGTCGTGGTCCAAATATGAAGAATCTCTCAAAACTTCAAGTGAAGAAATTCCTATTATGAAGAGAAGACCATAATTTCAAGAACGTCTCTCAAAGATTCGAAGTATGAAGCCGCTGCCAAATATCGGTCCGAGAAAGGTCTCAAATCGTGAAGCGAGTTATGCCAAGATATGAACTTTATGAGGTCCCGAGAAGCAGTTTTAAAAGATTTTGTCCTTTAGCTAACTATTGATTAAATCGTTCACTTTATTTTCGGCCTAAATAACTATCGAAATAAGTCAAACAATGCATCCTCGTGATCATTCAAGACAAAATTAAAATATAAGAGATACACCTAGGAATAAGGGAGTCTAAGTAAATAATTGGCCCACATGAAGTCGTGTTAGTTTGCTAACTTATAATAACAATGATCTCGTTTTTAAGCTTGGTATAGGGAACGTGAAACTTGAGGATGATAAACGTTCATGGCAGCCTAAAACCAATGTAAGTCTTTGATTTCTTTACTTGTTTTCCATCTTCTTATTTTCCTTAAATGTTTAGTATTTAATAAAGGCCAAGGTGGGTTATTTATAATGAAAAATGTAAACCGTGCTTTAAAATTAATGCATTGCACGAGGGCGTTGCAATGGTCAAGTGTAGGGGATTTAATAAGTGTGAAAACACTTATCCTTTTAACACATATTTCAAATAATAACAAGACCAAAACGTGTATTTTATGTCGTAAAAGTCGGAATTATGCGTGGTTTGTGTTTTTATTGTGTTTTAGGACAAAAAGGTGAAAAAGGAAGAAAACACGAGCTTTCACGGGCTTTTATCGAAGAAAACGAGAAAAGACAAAGTCAAGAGATCAAGAGTGCTTAAAGAACGGATGTCAAAGACCTATTCTGAAGATTTATCGAAGAAAACGTCTAGAGACGGAAGTTTAATGAAGTCGAAGAACTCAAGTCTAAATTATAGAAGAAAATTATTAAGACAAGTTCAAATCCTGAGACGACATCGAGAAAAGACAAAGAATTAAATCGAGCCGAGAAGAAAAGAAAGAAGGAAGCACACCATACATGCACTTCCCACTTAGCCTATAAATACCCTCCTAATCACATTAGGAGAGTAGTTAGCTAGTTTATTTTTCTTTGTTTTAGTTTTTCATTTTAGAGAGAGAAAGTGTTTAACTTTCTCTCACTAAAACTTCATCTTTTCTTTTAAGTTAAGCTCTAGTTAATCTTTGTATTTTGAGTTTTATTAATCAAAAGTTTAAGTTTAAGTTTGTGTTCTTTACTCTCTTTCTACATTTCTTGATTTTGATTGATTTTGATCCGAAACATACTTGTTTCGTGTTGGAATTTGATGTTTTGGTGTTTAGAAAGTTAATCTTTCTATTCCTACGTAAGCTTTTATACGGTATAAGCTATAAGCTTTTGGTGCTTATTGGATTATTTGTATTTTGGCTTATTTATTGTTAAGCTTTTTAAAGAGTTTGAATTTTTTATGTTCGGTTTATTAAGTTTCATGTTTAGATTCAAAAGTTTTTGAAAATGTGCTTATTTATCTTTGTTTAGAAGTTTGAAAGTGCTTATTGGTAACTGCTTATTCATTTAAGCTTATTTACTATTTGGACGCCATTTCCATCTTAGGAGGTTTTACTTGGTCTCGATCTTGGGCTACGATCGCATTGAGTGCGATCTATTTGTTCTTCCCTGGTACGATCACACGCCAAGATCCCTCATCGCGATCTGTGGGTGCGATCGTGTCCTTTTACCTTGCTACGATCGCATTGACTGCGATCTTTACATTTTTCAAATCCACACCACGATCATTGATTACGATCTGGGAGTGCGATGGTGTGTCACGATCTCTAGTTGTGATCGCATTGATTGCGATCTGTTTTGTTACGATCAGGCTACGATCCTGACCACGATCCACTTGTTGCGATCGTGGTTGCGATCGGTGAGTACGATTGCCCTACCCATCGTACTAGTGAGTACGATCTAACTCCT
Source organism: Glebionis coronaria (assembly GCA_025667525.1). Classification (NCBI taxonomy): domain Eukaryota; kingdom Viridiplantae; phylum Streptophyta; class Magnoliopsida; order Asterales; family Asteraceae; genus Glebionis; species Glebionis coronaria. Next base: position 22,306 of record JANFOE010001097.1, read on the forward strand.
TGGTTGCGATCGCATTGACTGCGATCTGGAAGTACTGTTTGAATACGATCACATTACGATCGGGCTCAGATTTTGATTTGTTTTCTTAGTTTTCAAATTTAATCTTTCCCGCCTTTTGTCTTAGTTTATTTTAAACAACTTTCCAAGTTTTTAATCATTTAGATTTTAATTTCCAAAAGATTGCACACTTTTATTTGTAGTTTAATTTTTAAGACTTCCATTTTACTCAACGATAATTTTCTTACTTGCTTGCTTTTAGTTTTGAAATTTAGATAATCAAACAAACACATCCTCTTGTTTTCCAAAAGAAAATTGAGTCACACTCTTAGCCGGTAATCAATTCGAAGAGATCGGACGATAAATATTTTATACTTGGTGTAAAAGCCCACGTATTAGTAAAAAATAGGATTAACAACTTGTAGATCGACCCGGTCAAGTCACCGGGTCCGGGTCAACTCGGGTTAATCAAAGTTAACCCGGTTTTAAAAAAAAAATTATATTTTTAATAATTAACAAAAATTATATATAAAAACCATAAAAATTCCCGTAAATTAAAGATATTAATATTTTACCAACAAATAACAAATATAATATGTAAAAATGTAAAATCAAAAATTCTATCACAAATACGTAAAATTTACATATATGTTTTTTTAAAAACCCAAAAAAATTAAAACCCGACCGGGTCTCGAGAACCGGGTTAACCCGAGTCTCCCCAAACCCGACGAGTCTAGCCGGGTCTCGAAAAAAGAAACATGGTCAATATGACCCGTTTTTTGGTCAGAACCGGGTTAACCGGTTGACTCGGCCAGGTCGAATCGGGCTTGAAAACATTGAGTAACAAAATTTTTATTGCACTTTAGCAAGCCTTTGAAACGAAACTCGTCCATTAGTTGCATAGAAAGTGTAATCCTAACTTTTGTGTACTGTTATAGTCAGTTATTTAATATAACATTCTATTGTTCCCTAGTCCTTGATGCATGATACTTTTGTTAGAATACTACAAATATGCTGCTATTCACAGTTCAACATACATGCGTCAAATGGCAAACATAAAAATTACCAAAACATAATAGCTCATTACGTATTCATGCAATTTTAATCTAGTAAAAGTAGGTTACGTACATGCCAGAAACTGAGGCAAAGAGGACAACCTATTCCATTGCGAGCTTGAGCAGATTATCAATAGTTCTACAACATCAGGATTATTAGAGAATGATGCATGAGTTCTCCTGTATGTCCAAAGACTCTTTGTTGGGAATAAATTAAGGCCAGATCACTTGAGCGCTGACAAGAACAAAACAAGCGTTGACAAGAACAATACAAGCGCTGACAGCTCAAGCGTTGACAAGTTAAAGTCAAGTGTTGACACATTGAAGACAAGCACTGATGGAAGATATAATCTACACGTTTATTATATTCAAGAATACTTCTAGTAAGGATAGAAACGACAATGTATTTTCTATATTTATCTTTACCTAGAATAGATGATTCGTAGATTATTGTACAAGGCTTCTTATGTCTATAAAAGAAGGCCTTTAGGTTAATGTTTATTATTAAGTTATATATAAGTTTTCGTTCGTAAACATCTTTCATTGTAAGCAAGTTCGACATTCATAATCAAAGTGAAAGTTTGTTTACATCTTGTGTGTTCTTGTTTAAGTGTTAAATTCCGCATAACACTTAGATTCATAAAGCATATACAAAGGTTTCTCTACGTGTATTACTTGATCTAATCTCGTATACACAAAGCTAATCGATCTAAGTTTGGGATCAACAAGTGGTATCAGAGCTTGTTGAGGAACTTTTTGTTAGAAATACGTTTTAACGTATATTAGAAGTGTCGGTCACTCCACAATATGATTTATGTTGTAATAGCTCGTAGTTAGTAATTAGTTATTATTTGCTTATTAACTTAAGTAAGAACCGGTCCATGGGCTTGTCATGGACCGGCCCAAGCCCAATGTTTGGCTTGGACTATAAATACCCCTTTCCACTAAGGAAAGGGGTTGGTTGTTGTTTCATTCCACATTTCATAGTAATAAAATCTTCCATATATTTCTCTCACTTTCTCTCTCTAGTTTCTCTCACTAGAAAAACATCAACCCACTTCATAGATTCATAGGTTATCAATTTCTACATTTGGTATCAAGAGCTATGGGGTGATTTAAGGTAAGGATTGTGTTATTTTTTTTAGTTTTTGAATCTATTAGTGATCTTTAGGAAAAATCAATCTTGAATCTTGTTATTTTTGGTGTTTTTGTTATTGGGATTGATTGATAAGGATTGGGTTTAGCTTATTTTGGTAAAAATCATAAAACTTTTTGTGGTTTTGGATCAAAAATCGGGGTAAAAAGCTTCTTTTTAAGTCTCGGAAACAATTTCTTCCAGTTTTTCCGAATAGGATTCCGAATAGGAGGATTTTCAGCATAGACAGTTTATTCCGAATAGGATTCCGAATAGGAGGAGTTTCCGAATAGAAGAAATTGTTCCGAATAGAGAATTTTTTTCCGAATAGAAGAAATTTTCCGAATAGAGAATTTTTTCCGAATAGAAGAAATTTTCCGAATAGAGAATTTTTTCCGAATAGAAGAAAATTTTCCGAATAGAGAAGGTTTTTCCGAATAGAGAAGTTTTTTCCGAATAGAAGATCTTTCCGAATAGAAGATTTTTTCGAATAGCCAATCTTTCCGCATAGACACCAATTTTCCGAATAGCCAACTTTTCCGAATAGACACCATTTTTCCGAATAGCCAAAATTAGGAAATATTCCGAATAGACCAGTTTTTCCGAATAAGCCAAATTGCCAAAATATTCCGAATTGAAGAAAACATTCCGAATAGGGGTTTTTCCGCATAAGGGTTATTCTGCATAGGGTTTATTCCGAATAGGGTATTTTTCAGCATAGGATTATTCCGAATAGGCATTATTCCGAATAAGGGTTTATTCTGAGTTTGGGTTATTCCGTATAAGCAAGTTCAAGGGGTATTTGAGTTTTTTCGACGATCTTTAGTGGATTTAATCTTGAGTTCAACCAACACAACACAAATTCTCAACCTTTCTTCACTGCTCGATCAAACGATAATCTTTGAGTCTGTTAAGTGATCACAATGAATCCAAGTTCATTAATGCCTCAGATGACATCTCTTACGGATATCTCGATCATAACGGGGACTGATAGTCGTCCACCGATGCTTATTAAAGAGGTGTTTGAGGCATGGCAAGGTCGAATGATGCAATATCTAAAGGGGAAACCAACATACGGAAGGCTTATGGTCAAATCGATTTTGAATGGTCCACTCGACTATGGCACCATTACGGTTGACAACGTGACAAGACCACGAGAATTTGAAGAACTCACTCCAGCTCAACAACTTGTTGCAGATGCAGATGAAAAAGCTCTTCAAACAATTCTTCAAGCTCTTCCCCATGATATTTATAGGATGGTAAGCAAGTATACGGTAGCAAAAGACTTATGGGAACGTCTTAAGGTGTTGCTACAAGGTACATCTCTCACAAAACAGGAAAGGGAATGTCAGTTGTATGACCTGTTTGATAGATTCACCTACAACCCAGGGGAAACACTTCACGATTATTACTTTAGATTCACCACACTCATGAATGATCTGAATGTATACAATCTTGAGATTGCTCCATTCCAGGTTAACACCAAATTCTTGAATACTCTACCTCAAGCTGAATGGGGTGAGTATATTACCGATGTCAAGTTAACCAGGGATCTGCACAAGTGCAATTTGGATCAAATATATGCCTTCCTTCAGCAGCATGAGAAGCATGTGATTATGCACCGTTCTCCTCGAGGTATGTATCCAGATTCCTTAGCTTTGATGGCGAATCAACCAAGTTTGTCACACAACAACACACCCTATATCTTGGGACATCAAGCCTATCATGCATCACCTTACATGACACCAACTTTTCCCCAATACTCGATCTTACCACAACCCCCCACCTCACATCAGCAACAATATCGGTTCAGTGCACCCACATCACAGTATGGTTCACAACTTCATCCAGCAAATGTTGCACCTTATGCTCAGCCTTCATATTCGTCTTATCAAGAGAATGCAGCATTTCAAACAAGCTACCCTGATCAAATGAGTATTCCTTCTACTGATTATGCAGCTCATCCAGATCAAGCATTGTATTGTGATGATGAAGAAGTCCCTGTTCCTGTTTTCCAACAAGGAGCTGACCCAGTTGAAGTGCTAACTACTATGTCTGCATATCTCACAAGAACTTTAAGCAAACGAGGATTCAGAGGATCAGCTCCTACCAACAATCAGTTGAAGAATTCATCCAATTCTCGCCAACAAGCTACAATTGAGAATGGCAGGGTCATGGTTCAGCCAATTCAACCATATCAGGGGAGATCTTCCACTTCAACCAATGCTCGCACAATCACTCCTGCTCCTGCTCCAATGGTTAACAATCCTCCACGGGCTAATACAGGCAAATTGAGAATGATTACCTGCTACAACTGCAAAGAAGAGGGTCATATGTCCAGGGATTGTACGAAACCCAAGAGGAAAAGGGATGGACAGTGGTTTGCAGAAAAGATCTATCTGGTAAATGCTCAGGCGCAAGGAAGGGAACTGGATGAAGAGGAGCTTGCATTTCTTGCTGACCCAGGGATTGCTGAACAAGACGTCGTCACTACGCAGAATGCCGCTTACCAAGCTGATGATCTTGATGCGTATGATTCCGACTGTGACGACTTTCAAACTGCAAAGGCTGCTTTCATGGCAACATTCTCCAGCTTAGGGCCAGATAAGAAATCTGAGGTACTTATTAATAACACTGATAATGCCACTGATGCTAGTATTCAACCACATCAAGTTGGGCAAGAGAGTGCTAATTCGAATGAATCTTCGGTGGTGAGTCTTTCAAACGAGGAGACAAACAATGATAGCAATATCAATGTGAATCCCCAGACTTTGAGTGAATCACAACCGGGAACCAGTTCGCATATGCCTACTCCTGCTCAACAAGATTTGGTCATGGTTCCTGCTACACTACTTAGCCAAATGAATGCTGCACTCTTAGAAACCTTAGCTAAGAATAAGAATTTGTCTGATGAGCTTGCCTTAAGCAATAAGAAAGTACAAACTTTGGAATTAGTGCCTTCGTCTAGTGTTCTCACAAATCTCGAATATGATCATTTTAGAAACAAACAAATGAGTCACTTGCAAGAAATCGAAAACTTAAGAGCAAATCTGTCTAGTGAACTTAAAGAAAAGGAGTTAGTGGTCACTAATTTTCAAAAACTTCAAACTGATTTTGAATTACTCGAATCTAAGAAGACTGAAATGGAGATTAATGCTACTAATAAGATTAGAAGTCTAGACTACTTGCTGTTAAGACAATATGCTGCTTCACAACTAGTTCACTTATTTGATGCTTCATTTAAAGAGTTTAACTTATCACGTCTAAAAGGCCTTCCCCCTAATCCACGGTATGCAAAACAAGCTTTAAGACATAGTCCTAGACTTTATAATGCAACTCAATTAGGATTGGCTTTAGACCCGATTGTTTTTCCCAATGATCGAACAAGTAAGGATCTAGTTGATGAGGATCGGTCATACAATTCTGCAAAATATCCCGAGTGTGATTATTTTAAAATGAATAAGGAGCTTGCTAAAACTGATTTTAGAGTTCGATTCCATATGGATAAAGATCTCATCACAGCACCGACCTACATGTTAGAGGAAGAACGCCCTAGTACATTTCCTACACTTGTCAACATGGAGGATCCTAAGGAAATTCCAAAGAATCTTCCACCGGTTAGCACTGTATGGTTAAACTTGAAAGAGATTAACCGATACTTTACTACCTTTGACAAGGTCATTTTGGAATGTACGACTTCAAATGGCTTAAACGCCGGAGAATGGGCTTTCGAACACATGAACGAGGTGTTTAAGACTAAGATCAATCCGTTTGTCGAAAGTCTAAAAGAAAGTTTTGCATCTCTTAAGGAAAATCTTCAGTTTGAAATTGGGGAAGTTCAAAAAGTGTTTTATGAAATGGACACCGCTTACGAACTGCAACTAATTGAAAAGGAAAAGATTTTAACCGAATATGACCGATTCTTGTCTGAAGTAATCTCGTGTGATGTGCTTACCACTGTAAATGTTAATTATTCGAATGAGCTTACATCCACTATGATTAATTGTGATGCTGTGAATATTTGTGAGGATATTTGTGATGATGTTTGTGATATTTCTATAAATGTTGCTGAAACTGTAAATGAGGTAGATAATCATTCTTGTCACGAATCTAACGCTGAGTTTTTAAAGCTACAAGATTCTTATAATTTACTTTCTCAACGCTTTAATCAACTAGAACAACATTGTATATCTTTAGAATTAAAACAACAAGCTCAAAATGAAAATCTTTTGATATCAAATGTTTGTGAAAACGGTGTTGAGACAAGTGACAAGATGATTGCAATTGTTAAGACATTAGAGGAAGAAATCATGAGATTAAAGAGAGAGATATCATCAAAGGAAACATTAAGAATGGAACTAGAGGCCGCAGAGTCTAAAAACCAAGTCTTAGAAATTAGACTATCAACTGTTCTAGGGGAGATGGATCGGACAAGGCAGGGACTATCCGCTCTTTATGGTTCACTAGAAGATCGATTCGCTTTTAATGCGACACAGCAACAATATTATATTGAACAACTGAACCAAAAGTGCGAAGAAATCTCTGACTTGAACATCCTGCTCATAGACAAAAATATGGTTTTGGCTGAGTTAAAGGAGACACTTCTTCTCACCCGACAAGAAGTTGTTGATAACTTAGCTACCGACTCTGCACCGTCCACTAGTGCTCCAACAACCAAGAAAGTAGTGCTTTATAAGAATCCGCTTCATAAGAGAAACCCGGCTGTATACGATGATTATATGAGGAATGCCATTAAGCATGTCGATCTTCTTAGGGATATTTTAGACGATCTTTATGCCTTAGATCCCTCAAGTAGCGACTATTATTCGGCTCATGAATATGTTAAGCGAGTTCAATATTGCTTGGCTTATTTACAATACATAGGTACACCAGGTTCAGCACTACTTAACAATAGGCCCATTGCTGTTACTCCATTTAATAAGACTCCAGGAGCGAAACCGTCATTGGCACAATCAAGTAAGACACCTTTAAAATCTGCTGCTAATGTTCCCAATTTGCCTTCTACAGGATTAAAAGAGACTACTAAGGCTAAAGGATCGCCACTCAAGAAAGCTAAGATCAAGCCCGCCACTAGTAGTGCCACAAAGAAGAAAGTAGAAGTCCACAATAGGAATGCTAGTTCAGTTTTAAATAAAACGAATCATGTTAAGACTAAAAGCTCTGCGCCTGTGCAGCAGCCTAAACCATTCGTGAATTCTGATTTAAATTGCTGGAATTGTAATGAATGTATGTTTTCACAGCGTCATGATTTGTGTCTGATTGATCACGTTAATGAAATGAATGCTATTAAGAATGGTCTTGAATGGAAGCCAACGGGTAGAACTCGTGCCCAAGTTGGCTGGCAATGGCGTCCCACTGGTAGGACCTTTACTCTCGATGGTAAAATGTGCCCTTTAACTAGGAATGCATCCATTGAGGATAGGTCTGAGCGTCCTTTAGTTAGGAACACTCGCACTCAAGTAAGGAAACAGCGCCCTTTAATTAGGTCTGCCCCCACTATAGTGCCTATCAGTGTAGAAATACCTCAGGATTTGAGCCAATTAGAATCTACACCACCAATTAAGAAGAAGAAGGCTAGGAAATCTAAGAAACCTAGAGTTAGCAAATCAAAGATTAATAAATCTGTACCTGCTAATAACAAGGAACACTCAGATTCCGATACCTCTACATTGTCTTTGTGTGGTGATATTTTCAGGTGGTCCAAATCATCCTGTGGTATTTGGACTCCGGTTGTTCAAAACATATGACCGGAAATCGCTCGATGCTCTGAAATTTCGTCAGCAAGTTTCTTGGTACGGTTAAATTTGGGAATGATCATATAGCAAAGATTATGGGGTATGGTGAATATCAGATTGGAAACGTGACGATTTCTAGGGTATACTATGTTGAAGGTCTTGGTCATAACTTATTCTCAGTAGGACAGTTTTGTGATTCCAACCTTGAGGTTGCTTTTCGACAACACACTTGTTTCATCCGCAACTTGGAAGGAAAAGATTTGTTGAAGGGATCTCGTGGTGCAAATCTTTACACTTTGTCCTTACAAGACATGATGGCCGCTTGTCCAGTATGTCTTCTCTCTAAAGCTTCTAAGACCAAGTCATGGTTATGGCATCGCAGATTATCTCATCTTAATTTTGATGCTATTAATCATCTGGCTAAACACGAGTTAGTTCGTGGTCTTCCCAAGCTTAAATTTCACAAGGATCATTTATGTTCCGCGTGCTCAAGAGGGAAAAGCACCAAGAAATCTTACAAACCCAAAGCTGAAGACACTAATCAAGAAAAACTTCATCTTTTGCATATGGATCTTTGTGGACCGATGAGAACTGAAAGTGTGAGCGGTAAGAAATTCATTCTCGTCATTGTGGATGATTTCTCAAGGTTTACATGGGTTAGATTTCTACGTACAAAGGATGAAGCTCCGAAAGCTATCATCACTTTTCTGAAGTTCATTCAGGTACGTTTGAATACCACTGTCCGCCGTATTCGTACAGACAATGGTACAGAGTTCGTCAACCAGACTCTTCGTGATTATTATGAAGGAGTTGGTATATCACATGAAACATCCGCTGCACGCACTCCACAACAAAACGGTGTCGTTGAAAGACGAAATCGCACACTTATGGAAGCTGCTAGGACCATGCTTATTTATGCGAACGCTCCATTGTTTTTGTGGGCAGAGGCTATTTCTACTGCATGTTTCACCCAAAACCGTTCAATCATTCGGAAACGCCATGGAAAAACACCTTATGAGCTTCTACATGACCGCAAACCCGATGTTTCATTTTTCCATGTGTTTGGTGCTCTGTGTTATCCAAACATCAATAGTGAGAACTTGGGTAAGCTTCAACCAAAAGCCGACATAGGTATTTTCATTGGTTACTCACCGTCCAAAAGAGCATACCGAATCTATAACCGTCGTCTTGGCAAGATTGTAGAAACTATGGACGCTGATTTCGACGAGCTGACAGCGATGGCTTCTGAGCAACACAGCTCTGAACCCGCGCTTCATGAGATGGGACCCGGTGCTATAAGTTCCGGATTAGTTCCCAACAATCCAACTTCCACATCATTTTTACCACCATCTAGGCCCGAGTGGGATAAACTGTTTCAACCGTTGTTTGATGAATTCTTCGATCCCCCGACTAATGAAGTTCTAGCACCTGCAGTAATTGCTCCAATACCTGAAGTGGTTGCTCAAGTTAATGAACCTTTATCTAATGCATCTACAATTCACAATGAACCGGATGCACCTTCACCAAGTGATTCTCAAACTTCACCTGAATCATCACCCCTACTTGTGCCTAATGATGTGGAAGAGGATTCTACTGATCACGACCTGGAATATGCTCACTTGCAAGAGCTTCCTTTCTTTGGTGTAGCGATACCTGAAAACCCTTCAGCCGCATCTACCTCAGAAGAAGCTCCATCTATTGTTCACTCCAGACCACCAAGGATTGAAAAACATAGTACTAAATGGACAAAAGATCACCCAATTAGGAATGTTATTGGAGATCTAGATCGACCAGTCTCTACTCGTCATCAATTACAAGAGAGTGCACTTTATTGCTACTTTGATGCATTTCTCTCTGAAGTTGAACCCAAAAATTGGCAGCAGGCTATGACCCAATCATCTTGGATCGAAGCTATGCAGGAGGAACTCAATGAATTCAAAAGACTAGAAGTATGGGAATTGGTTCCTCGCCCTGACAAAGTTAACATCCTTACTTTGTTATGGGTTTATAAGGTTAAACTTGATGAGATGGGTTCGGTATTGAAGAATAAGGCAAGATTGGTCGCTAGAGGATATAAACAGGCCTTGGGTATAGACTTTGAGGAATCTTTTGCTCCTGTGGCTAGATTGGAGGCGATTAGACTATTCCTTGCGTTTGCTGCTCATATGAACATGATCGTCTATCAAATGGATGTGAAGACGGCATTTTTGAACGGTGAACTAAGGGAAGAGGTTTATGTTAGTCAACCGGATGGGTTCGTGAGTACATAGTCTCCTAACCATGTGTACAAGCTTAAGAAGGCTCTCTATGGGTTGAAACAAGCTCCACGCGCGTGGTATGATCTCCTGTCAACATATCTCATTTCGGAAGGCTTCTCCAAAGGCAAAGTGGACCCCACTCTATTCACTCTCAAGGACGGCAACGACATGCTTCTGGTACAAATTTATGTTGATGATATAATTTTTGCTGCCACTAACATAGAATTGTCTAAACAATTTGAGAAGATAATGTCCACACGCTTTCAGATGTCGATGATGGGAAAAATATCATTTTTCTTAGGATTACAGATTTCTCAGAATCCCAGAGGCATCTTTATAAATCAATCCAAATATGCTCTAGAATCACTTAAGAAATATAACTTTGAGAATTGTGACCCCGTAGACACTCCAATGGTTGAGAAAACCAAGTTAGATGAAGATAGGGATGGGATTATTGTCGATCCGAAACTTTACCGTGGAATGATTGGCACCCTTCTCTATCTGACTGCTAGCAGGCCTGATTTGCAATTTGCTGTATGCATGTGTGCCCGGTATCAGGCTCGGCCTACCGAAAAGCACTTACATGTTGTGAAAAGGATCTTTCGGTATCTAAAAGGAACACTTCATCGTGGTCTATGGTATCCGAAAGATTCCTCGATTGCTTTAATATCATACGCAGATGCCGATCATGCTGGATGTCAAGATACGAGGCGTAGCACTTCTGGATCTGTGCAACTCTTAGGAGATAGATTGATCAGTTGGTCTTCAAAAAGGCAGAAAAGCGCTGCAATTTCTAGCACGGAGGCTGAATACATCGCCATGTCCGGTTGTTGTGCTCAAGTCCTTTGGATGAGATCACAATTAACTGACTACGGTCTTGGATTTAACAAAATTCCGATGTATTGTGACAACAAGAGCGCCATTGCCCTCTGCTGCAACTATGTTCAACACTCCCGGGCCAAGCACATAGACATTCGCTACCATTTCATCAAAGAGCAGGTGGAGAACGGAGTGATCGAGCTGTATTTTGTCACTACTGAGTACCAGCTGGCGGATATGTTCACCAAAGCCTTAGATCGAGGACGAATCGAGTTTTTGATCGACAAGCTTGGCATGAAATCATTCACTCCAGCGACTCTCAAAGAGTTGGCAGAAGAATCAGCTGAATAGTCGTGGTAAACTATTCAGAGTATCCTTTGGTTGTGATCATGTATATTATCGTAAATATATAAACCACAAAAAGAAAATACAAAAAATATAAAACCAACAAAAACCATAAAAAATATAAAACCTAGAAAAACCATAAAAAATATAAAACCAAGAAAAACCAAAAATATTTTTCGTTTTAAAACGGGCATGTCTTTTAGTACGGTAATATTTACGGCCTTAGAAATGTCGATCAATATTGACACGGTGCCATAAATAGAGTCCGTATAAAAGTTGTACATTTTTTGAAAACATGCCCATTATGGCTTGTAGTTATTTCAGACTGCAACCCGGTTTTCATATTAAAGTCACGTATTTCCTTGGAAAACGTTGGCTCAGAACGGGAATTAATTTTCTCGGGCGTGATTTACAAGCCAAATCATGCAAAGGGATCAAGTTTACTTTACAACTTGGTCTAACACAAATTTGTGTACGTCTCAGTGCATTAATTTGTTAAAATAAGAGAAATCTTATTGACACCACGAATCAAACTTTTTCAAGAAATAAATTGGGAAATGTTTTTCATCATCATGTGCCTCGTTAAACAATGACTACAGCTCTTTAAATAGAAAACGGGTCATCGTTTAAGGGGGAGAAAATGTTTCATCATCTTTTACATCAAAAAGATCTTCAAAAGTTTTCAAGGAAACTCACAAAGCTTAATGGTTAATGGTTGGATTGCTTTGGCATTTGTAGTGTTGTTGCTTATAAGTTTGTCGTGGATAGTCTTGTGCTTGTGTTAAGTTAAGTTAATCACTAAGGATCGACTAGTTAACATAAGATAGGGTCAAAATGGCTAGTATCAAAACTTGGTAACCAAAACAAAATGATTGAATGTAGCAAAAAGAAGAATTGAGGGGGCAAAGTTGACAACATGTCTAACTTATGGAAAATTTGACCTAGTCAAAACTTCCCCCCCCGTTTCTCTTATTCCCTCACTATTCACAATCACTGTTTCTGTTTACTCTTGCCGCCATTGATAAACCTTCCACAAACAAACACACGAACTCAAATCAATCATCTGAAATCAATACATCTTCTAGATCCGATCTTCACAAAAGGTATTAAATCGGCTTAATTTTTCATTAACATCAAGTTAATTAACTGCTTAATTGGAAGATCAAAACGAATCAATTTACTGTTTAAATTAGGGTTAATTATTTGGGGGTTTTGCCTGGGGATGATTCGGAATAGGTTTAATTGCATAAATTTGGCCTTTAGAACGCTTGAATCAATCGATTGCATGCCCAATTAGAAAAAACGTCACTGATTGTAACTTTCCGAATAGAACAGTCTTTTCCGCATAGGGTAAACATTCCGCATAAGGCAAAAAGTTCCGCATAGGGCAAAAGTTCCGCATAGGGCAAAAAATTCCGAATAGGTCAAAAATTCCGAATAGGGCAAAACTTCCGAATAGGGAAAACTTCCGAATAGGGCAAATGTTCCGAATAGGGATAAAGTTCCGAATAGGGCAAATGTTCCGAATAGGGATAAAGTTCCGAATAGGGATAAATGTTCCGAATAGGGATAAAGTTCCGAATAGGAAAATGTTCCGAATAGGAAAATGTTCCGAATAGGAAAATGTTCCGAATAGGATAATGTTCCGAATAGATATTCCGAGTAAGGACTTTTTCCGCATGACCCAAATGTTCCGAATGGAGGAATTTATTCCGCATAGCCCGAATGTTCCGCATAGCCCAAATGTTCCGCATAGGGAATTTATTCAGCATAGGTTAAAAGTTCCGAATAGTCTTTTTATTCAGAATAGGGAAGTTTTTCCGCATAGGCCTATTATTCCGAATGGTGTGATTATTCCGAATAAGAAGATGTTTGAATGATTTCAATGCTTAAGGGATTATGTCATATGTACAATGCTTAGGTTTAAAGTTATAATGATATTTATATTTGTCTGTATCAACCGTTGTGTTTTATCTTAAGCAGAGACGATGACTAACCCTACCGTACAACAACTACAAGACGACAGAGCTGCCGCCATTGCTGAAGCCAAAACTCTTAAGTTTGTTCCAAACAACTACCGTCTGAAGGAGGTATCTCACTCTACCCATAATGGCTTTAAGGTAGCTACAGCCATGCTTGATAAATCTCACTTCAAGTATGCGCTAAGGAGAAGTGCTTCGGTGCCCTATGACTACCTTTACGAGTTCTGGGCTACCAAAGAGAGGACGTCGAACAAGATCACTTTTTCCTTGGACAACAAGCAGCAGACGCTTACTGTGTCAGACTTCAGGAAGATCTTTGGCTTTCGACCGATTCTCAAAGGTCTAGCAGCATACTCTCCCAACCCAACCAAGGACCAGATGATGGAGATGTTCACTGCTATTGGATGTCTTGACATTCGAACCCCGTCTGAGTTTACTACTGCCAAAATTGGTCAACCATGGAAAGCTATCTTTGGGATCCTTAGCCGATGCTTGACACCCAAGACAACTGGGTATGATGCTGTTCGTCCACCGATCATCAAAATGTTTTATGGTATGTTCAAAGGTATGGGTATTGATTATGCATCACTGCTGTGGGAGGAGTTTACTTTTCAACTCTTCACTAACACTAAGGGTAAAATCAAAACTTACCAGTACCCTAGGTTTATTAAGTTGATCATACATTACTTTATGGAAAACGATGCATCCATTAACAAGCTTGCAGGTAGTCGTCACCACATGATAGATGATGATGATTTGGTAGACTTAAGGCAGGAGACTCATTCGAATACGGTTATTCCTGGTCCCATTCCCAGTCATCTTCTGACCGATGAGATTATTGCATCCGATGCCTACACGAACTTGCTCACGGAAATTGAGAAACAACGAGCAAGCCTTCTAGCAGGTGAAGACTCATCTACTACGGTTAAAAGCAAAGGTAAAAGGAAGCAAGCAGATTTACCTGAGCCCAAAACCAAGAAGAAGAAGACAGAGGGTAAGAAGGGAAAGGGTAAGGACTTGATGCGTCTGCGTGACGAAGAAAATATTGCTGATCCTGATATTGAGAAAACTGAGAAACAAATGATGAAGACAGCCATTCAAAGGAGCAGGAAAGATACTGGTGGTAGTGGTTCAGGTGTAAGAATAGACGTTGAGGATGAGTATATTGAACCTCATGATGTTGATGAGTTTGGGTCACCTGAAAATTATTCCACTTCGAAGGAGCAATCAATCCCTGTTTCTACACCACCTCCTCCACCTACTCAACCTTTAACAACTCAACCTCCACCAACTCAACCCTTACCAACCAAACAGGTTTCTACACCACTTCCTCCACCACCACCAAAGCCCATCCTTAGCACCGCAGTCACAACCGAGCCTATTCCATCAACATCTACAACATCTGCAACATCTGCAATGGCAGCAATAGTGTTGGGCGAGATGTTGGATAAACATGTGGATGCTCACAAGAGAGAAATGAATGAACTTCGCCAAGAGTTAAATAAAAGAGCTCAAAGTGAAGAAGCATCAAGGAAAGCTCAAGAAGAGTTGATTGCCAAGTTCGCTACAGACATGGAAGCTACACGTAAAGCTCATGCAGAGGAACTTGCTCAGGTAAAAAGGGATGAAGCTAATAGGCATAAAGCACGAATTGCAAGACTTAAAGCTATTAAGGATGACCTTAAAGAGCAAAACGACGCTCTTGAAGCTACTATTGAGCAGAAAGTAAAAGACTCAGTTGAATCCTTAATGCCTAAACTGCGTGATGACTTGAAGACGCTTGCTGCTGATAACTTGATGATCAAGTCATCCAATCCTTCAGAAGCCGCCTACAAGATCGCGTATGACTTGACGGATTTTGAACTGAAGAAGATCCTTAAGGCTCGAATGAAGGAACTTGGTTCGTTTGATAAATCAAGGAAACAACGAGCTCTCTTCAAATCCCTGAATGACGCTATCATGGAGGATGATAGGTTGTTCAAGACGTTTGGAAGTGTGGTACCCTACCACATTCTCCCTGAAGAAGAACGGGAAGAGAGTGAGGAAGACGAGGGTACTGGTGGAGAGGAAGAAGAAGAAGAAGAAGAAGATAAGAACGAGGAGGAGGATGAGGATGAGAATAATGATGAGGATGATGAGAATGATGAGGATGATGATAATGATAAGGATGATGAAGATGATGATGAGGATGATGAGGATGATGATGATGAGGATGGAGATGATGATAATGATGGTAATGATGGTGGTGATGGTCACCAGGAGAGTGTTAAGGGGAGCAATGCGGACAAAGGTGAACAGAGTGAGAAAGGGGATAAAGGCGCCAGCTCAAAGAAAGTGGTTAAGTCTGGCACCAAGTCAAAGAAGGATGCAGCACCAAAGGAGAAGTCTACATCCACGGAATCCAGACGATCGAAGTGGCGCCATGACGTGAATGCCACTACAGGGTCATCTATTCCTGGTACATTTATCCATAAATCAATACCTGTTACCACTAACCCCGTTAGTTCTTGTGTTGTTACTCCTGTGATTGCAGAATCGGTTACAGAACCAGAAGCTGCTCAACACTCACCCATCCATGACACTGCTGAAATGCCTGAATCTGAAGCAGATGTTCACATCTCGACTCCTCTGCAACAAAACCCACAATCCACTGTTCCTGAACCAAGCACAAGGAACTGGGAGGACACGTTGGAAATCGACGAGACTGCTCCACCACAGGCTTGGATCATGGCAGCGGCGCAGTATGATCCGATCACCGACGCCGACAAAGATGTCTTGTACCTTCATATCCGAAGTCCGATTGACTTATGTGCATTTCTTGCTCATGAGTATAAGACTTCGGTTACTCCATCATTGGTGAAGAAAGTACTGAAGGATAAAAGACTTCGCGCCAAAACCCGGTTGCCCCAAATGGAGTTCGAATATTATGCCGAGGAGATCCTGAAGGCTCTGAATACCGTTCAACGGCCAGGTCTTCATGAATCAGAAAGAGCTCCACCTCCAATGGATCAAGATAATCAGATTGCTCTTGACTTCTTTGTCACCAATGATCTGGTGTATCTACTGAAGGGGTCATCAAAGTACGCAACATCCCTGACATTGCTGAAAGCTGCCAACTGGGGGACAATACCCTTCATCGAGGAAAAGGTAAACCGACTCTGGGTCCCTAAGATAAATCGTAATTATGATATGTATGCTGTCATAGGTGCATCTCATTGGGACGAACGAGTCAGAAGGGCGTACAGGTGTTGCTGCTTAGTCAATTCTGGACGCTCAGTTAGATCCGATATCCGCATCTCCAGCATTTTAGGGATGAAAACAGAAGCCAAGAATGGCTACTATCATGTGACGGAGATTCGCTTGAAAAGGGAGGATGACAGGGAATACAGAATCCAGCAGGGAGATTTTTCCATCATTCGCCTTGAGGATATCGAAGATATGCTGCTTCTGATGACCAGAGATCAACTGACACATATTCCTCGTGAAGACCTGATTGCGTTGAATACAGCACTTCGCATGTTCACACGAAGCGTTGTCATCAAAACACGAGTTGAAGATCTTCAATTGGGAGTCGAAAGCTATCAGAGGAAGCTCAATTTAACCCGTCCTGTGAACCAAGTGTTACCTCAACATGTAGCAAGATGTCCCTATACCGGCATTTCTGTTCCGAATTCCGGCATCTTCTACTTGAACAGTCGAGGATTGATGAAGTTTATGAGGGTGGGGGAGCTCCACAAGTATAGTGATGGGACTCTTATACAAGTCAGAGACAAGTTGGAGCATCTGAACTCGGGTGGGACTTTGCCAGAAATGACGGAGGATTGGCATCCAGGTTACCGGCAGATGGCGAAGTATGTCATCAAGAAGATCGATCAGAAGCTCCGTGAACGTAGATTGATGAGGAGCTTGGAAAGATTTGTGGGTGGTAGACCATATGGAGTGCACTACAGGACACTGCAACGATCCATCTGAAGGGTCGTACATTTCAGGTCACTCTATATTGGTATTATTTGTGAATATGTATATTTGTGAATAATGTGCGTTAATGGCTTGTTGTAGTGTTAAAGTATGATAATTTTTCAAGAATTTCTCACGAGATTCTAAATCTTTCAAAATATATCATATTAAAGCACTACAACTACCCCTTATTAACTTAAGGGGGAGCAATCAGTTGTTCTATGGCCAAACAACAATTTCATTTTTACCCAAAGACCGGTTAATCCATTCAATATCCCAAATATTAATGGTTAACATTTTGGATAAGGGGAGAAAATGGGATTAAGGAGACGTAAATGATACTTGGCTAAAAAATGAAAAAGACTTAAAGATTATCCAACTTAATATGTGGAAAGCACGTGTTAAGGGGGAGCGTTTTTGATGAACAAAACACCTAAGGTACAAAACTTTTGATTTCAATATCACAAGTACTTTAGGTGATTTTCAATGATTTTTCATGGTGGCAATTCCTTCCCAAAACACGCTTAATTCACGACGGATGTGGTGACAAAAGGGTGGTAGGAATAGGTTTAGTCCAATGATTCATCAGAGCCGATGGAATCTTCCCAAGGACAATTCCCTAGTTAGAATTAGAAGTCCTAGGAAAGATGGAGAAAGAATGTGAACGTAGCTGAATGCCGACCAAGTACTTAAGCTAGCACTGGAACAATCACAACAAGGTGCTAGTGATGACGTATTGGTAAGCATTGAAGGGGTTGAAGAATGAAAAAGAAATGTAAAGATAAAGGGTGTAAAGAAAGAAGCCCTCCTTACAACTTTAGGCAGAAACCGGGTCAATACATATGCTATTGAGGTCATTTTTGCTAATGATTCTCGGTATTGAAGAAAGACATCATGGACCCAGTGATGCAATGCACAACCCTTCCCCAGCTAACTCAAATATCTCTCAAAAGGTATTTGTTTTAATCACACGGAGATCAACACATTATCTACTGGTTTATTCACTCCGAATAGACTGGTATTGAAAAGGTGGCACTCCTCTCCAGCCATCGCTCACTAAATCAAAACGCACAATCGAGTCTAGAGCCAAGAGATCATCAAAAGTCTCATTAGGACACTTTCCATTTATTCCTTGCTTTCTCACACACTGTGAAAAGTAAGAGATTTTCATGAGTCCTACGCAGTATTCCTGTAATATTGCCAGAACATCCGAGTAATACGCAAGTATTACAATGAAGATGGAAATCCTGCTTGAGCCAACATCAAACAAGCTCATGGTAGGTTACACGTGCGGTTCTTTTCGAACCAATCTTGTGAAAAACTGGAAGGTAACAGTGGTTTAATTCTTAATTGAACTTAAACTCGTTCCAGGCCTCTTCGCATTATCATATGATCTTGCCAGAACACTCAGAGTGACTCTTTATTGACCACAGTGACGAGTGGAAATCCTTCTAGTGTCAACATCAAACAGCACTTGGTAGGTAACGCGCAAGATTCCTTATGAATCGAGCTCGTGACAACTGGAAAGCAACGATGGTGAAAATCTTAATTGAGATTCACTTGTTCCAGGTTTCATGAATTGACGGCTTTTAATCACAAGGATAATTTATCCAAGTGATTCACTCTTTATGTTCGCAGTCAGCTTTGGACGGTCGAATAAAGAGAACGGGTTTACCCGCGAAATCCTGTCAGGAAGTTATTTAATTGAAACTATCCGTCACGGGTACGATATCTAATATCGTCCAACGGTCTTCACCGACCGGAGGTAAAATGCTACCGAATTAGAATAAAATGTTCAAAGCCATTTTATTCGTGTCGTTGCTGTGTACCTGCTAAAGACGGTGGCGTTGCTGAGTACCTGTTGAAGACGGTGGCGTTGCTGTGTACCAGTGAAGACGGTGGTGTTGCGGTGTACCTGTAAAAGTCGTTCCCACATGCTTATGTCTTTTGCAACAAAAATTCAAGAAAGTACAAGATGAAGTCTTCCGCTGTACCAAATTCTGAAGCTTTCAAGAATCCAACAAAAAGACGTAAGTGTGTGGAACATGAAGTCACGAGGAGGCAAAGTTCACAAGAAAGGCAAAGATCGCACGTGAAAGGCCAAAGAACAATGCTCTCAAGTCAAAGCCAAAAAGATCAAATCAACATATTCACAACAAAAGAAAGAAAAGAAGAAAAGACTACGAGCTAAAGAACGAAGACTTAGTATAGTATGCTAGGTTTAGAACTTTGTAACGTGGAGTGACCTCCCTTAGGGGGAGATTGTTAGAAATACGTTTTAACGTATATTAGAAGTGTCGGTCACTCCACAATATGATTTATGTTGTAATAGCTCGTAGTTAGTAATTAGTTATTATTTGCTTATTAACTTAAGTAAGAACCGGTCCATGGGCTTGTCATGGACCGGCCCAAGCCCAATGTTTGGCTTGGACTATAAATACCCCTTTCCACTAAGGAAAGGGGTTGGTTGTTGTTTCATTCCACATTTCATAGTAATAAAATCTTCCATATATTTCTCTCACTTTCTCTCTCTAGTTTCTCTCACTAGAAAAACATCAACCCACTTCATAGATTCATAGGTTATCAATTTCTACATTTTTGATCTTTTAAGAACACCAGAACCCTAAAAACACCAAAACCCTAATTTCTCAGAAACCCTAACAACATCATGTCTGAAGCAATAACTTCCTCCTCCTCAGCCTTACCAAACATCAAGATTCCCATGCTTGATGCAACCAACTTTGACTTATGGAAGTTCAACTTTGAACAATATCTGGGGATCTATGACTACACACTCTGGGAGATTATTGAATATGGAAACACATTCAATAAGGCTCAAAAGATTCTTGATGCCATTAGTCAAAGAACAGCTGTTGAAGGATGCCCTGAAGAGGATAAGAGAGAAAAACCTGGAGATGGTAGAGCTGTAGCTGCTGATGATATTGCAAAGAAAAGGGTTGACATGAAAGCCCTAAATATTCTGAAAGTCTCTTTGGGACAAGAAAACCAGCACAAATATAGAGGCTATGAATCTGCTAAGGATCTTTGGGAAGCACTTGAAGTTGCATATGGTGGCAATGCAGACACTAAGGAAGAAAAGAAAAAGCAACTTCTGCATGATTATGCTATCTTCAAAGCACAACCCAATGAGAAATTGAGTAGTGTGAGAAGCAGATTGCTTGACATCACAAGTAAGTTGTCCTTCATGGGGACACAAGTTGGTGATGTTGACACCAATGCTACCTTTCTTAAAAGTCTTGGTGAGGCATGGAAGATTGAGGCAAGATCTATTCTTGCCAACAATACTTACAAGAGCTCCTCGTTTGATGACATCTACAACAAACTAAGACTGTTGGAAGATGAAACTCTTTCAGAGCATGGAAGCAAATCTACTACCAGCAACATGGCCTTCTTCTCTCATAGTGAAGGTCAATTCAATCAGAAGGACTCTTATATGCATCCAGTTACTGGATCATCATATGTCAGCGCTGGAACAAGTCCTGTCAACGTCTCCTTTTCAGACGCTGACACATTCAAGAATGACTCCCCAAGAGTTAAACCTGCTGGTTTGGATTTGGATACTGTTTGTGCTTACATTGCTTCTTTGCCCAATGGTTCAGTGATTACATATGAGGACCTTGAGCAGATAAGTGATGAGCACTTGGAAGAGATGGACATCAAGTGGAACATGGCTCTTGCTAGTATAAGAGCAAATAGGTGGAACAGAAGGTTTAAAAAGAAGATGACCTTCAATGCTCAAGACACAGCTGGATTTGATAAATCCAAAGTTGAATGCTACAACTGTCATCGTATGAGGCACTTCATGAGGGAATGCAGATCTCCTAGAAGATCTGATGCAGGTAAACCCTCAAGTCAGGTTGTTAAAGCTCAGGATTCCAAAGCCATGGTTGCAGTACAAGGAATTGATGGTACAGGATGGGATTGGAGCTATCTGGCTAAGAATGTTGAAGAGGATAAAGCTTTGGTTGCTGATATTGAAGAAGAAGAGCATGTTGAATATGCTCTCATGGCACACTCCTCCTCTTCATCTGATAATGAGGTATATGATGATGCTTTTTGTAGCAAAGGTTGTAGGTTAAATACTGAAAGACTTAACAAAGAGGTGTTAAAACTAAAAGATGATATGAGTACTGAAAGGTGTAAATTGTCTAATTACCAACTAGCTCTTACTAAAACTGAGAAAACCGTTTCTGAATATAAGAAAATGGAATTTGACTTAAAAGATAAGATCAATATCTTAAAACATGAGTTAGAGGGTAGTATGGATGTTAGAAACATCATGAAAAAGGTTAATAGTGAATTACAGGCTAAGTTAGATGAGGCCATTAAGAATAAAGATAATGTTGACCTCAAAATTCAAAGATTTGATAGAGCCACCCAAACCCTAGGAGACTGTGTAGCTAAACAAAGGGATCCTAAGGACATGACTGGGATTGGGATGAATGATTACTCTCTGGTTCCACCACCAGCTGGTGACTTTTATGGTGTCCTTAGAAAGGACTTGTCTTGGACTGGTATACCAGAATGCCAAGAAGAGGAATTTATTCCTCCACCA
The DNA here is from genome assembly GCA_025667525.1 of Glebionis coronaria. Classification (NCBI taxonomy): domain Eukaryota; kingdom Viridiplantae; phylum Streptophyta; class Magnoliopsida; order Asterales; family Asteraceae; genus Glebionis; species Glebionis coronaria. The sequence goes on from JANFOE010001097.1 coordinate 44,186, forward strand.
AGAGTTGTCACTCCAGTGGAAGAGTATCAACAAAAACTGACCGACCTAAATGAGTGGAAGAAAGCTAACCCTACTTTATTTGTTAAGGGAGGTTTGCTATGTGAAAGTCCCAATGAATCTCCACCCATTAAGGTTACTAACCCAATCACTAGTAAACCTGTTGACCTAGGCTCAAACACTGTTAGAAGACCTACCATTAAATATGCAGAGATGTATAGGAATAATAGGTCACCCAAGAGCCAAGTTAGCAATCAAGGAACAGGCTTCTTCTCTTCTAGACCTAAGGTTGTGTCTAAGAAAGCCTGTTACACTTGTGGTAGCTTTTCACATTTGGCATACAAGTGTGTCAACGCTCCCAAAGCCAGCGCTGACAGGAACAATTTCAGCGCTGACAGGAAGAAAGTCAATGTTGTTAGAAAGTCAAACGTTGTCAGACCCAAACCGTATGTGCAGCAAAGTCCACAAGTGATTAGACCTGCCCCTTTCTTTACTAGAAGGTCTAACACTCATGGACAAAGACCATTTCAAAAGACAAACACCTGGGCAAATAGGCAATGGGTTTCTGTAGCAAACCCTAGGTTCAACGCTGACAAGGGTAATTTTAGCGTTGACAGGACAAAATCTAACGCTGACAGAAACGTGACCAGACCTAAATATTTGCAGCCACAAGGTAAGGGGTCTAAAGCTTATTCAAGCTTAACATGGAGACCCAAGAAAGATCAAAACCCTAATGATAATGGGATTTCAATGACTTGCAATAGATTTAATTACATTTCAAAGGTCATTACAAAACCTATTGGGGTTAACTGGGTATTTCATCCTAAAAAGGATGAGAATAGGGTTGTTGTGAGAACTAAGTCTGTTCTTATTGAACAACCAGATGAATCCAAGTCTTTTGAGACTTGGGTTCCCAAAGAAAACTAATTTGTTTTCTTTATGTGCAGGGCATTCAAAGACAGATCAATGATTATGGATATTGGGATAGTGGATGCTCAAGGCACATGACAGGGAAGGAAGACTATCTGACGAATTTCACCCCTATTAAAGATGGTGACAAGGTATACTTTGGAGGTGGTTATGGTACCATCACAGGCAAAGGAACCCTTCTCACCAATAATCTGCGTTTTGAGAACGTCTTCCTGGTAAAAGAACTTGATTACAATCTGTTTAGTGTATCACAAGTTTGTGATAACAAAAATAAAGTTCTTTTCACTGATACTGAGTGTTTGGTGTTAAGCAAGGATTTTAAGATCCCTGATGAGAAATATATTGAGTATAAAACACCTAGGCATAAGGACATATATAATGTGAATTTAAATGGGATTAAAATGAATACCAATATGTCTTGTTTTTATGTTAAGGCCTCAGTAGATGAGAGTAATTTGTAGCACAGGAGACTAGGGCACATAAATTTTAAAAATATATATAGACTTGTGAGACTTGGTTTAGTTGATGGTTTGCCTGAGAAGGCCTTCCACAATGACCATTCTTGTGTTGCATGTCTTAAAGGCAAGCAGCACAAGGTCTCATTCAAGTCCAAACAGGTGCATACTAGTTCCAGACCTCTTCATATGCTTCACATGGACCTCTTCGGTCCAAAAAATATAGAAAGTTTGAATGGTAAGTCATATTGCTTTGTTATTACAGATGACTTTTCTAGGTTTACTTGGACATTCTTTCTAGCTATGAAGAGTGTCACAGCTGATGTTCTTGTTGATTTTATCACTCAGATTGAAAAGAGGTCTGGTAATGAGGTTAAAATGCTTAGGAGTGATAATGGTGGAGACTTTAGGAACAAGAAGCTAGATGATTTTTGTGCCAGGAAAGGAATTACTAGGCAATTTAGTATTGCTAGAACCCCACAACAAAATGGGGTTGCTGAGAGGAAAAATAGAACCCTAATTGAAGCAGCCAGAACAATGTTGGCTGATGCTTACTTTCCAATAGCCTTTTGGGCTGAGGCTGTTAATACAGCATGCTATGTGCAAAATAGAGCATTGGTCAACAAAATTCAGAACAAAACACCTTATGAGTTACTTTGGGGAAGAAAACCTAATATTGGTTTTCTCAGACCTTTTGGTTGTCATGTAGTAGTATTGGATACTAGTGATGCCTTAGGGAAATTTAGTGCAAAAGGTGATGAGGGTTACTTCATGGGGTATTCAGTCCAGAGCAAGGGTTATAGGGTTTATCTTAAGGAGGACAAACGTATAGTTGAGAGAGTACATGTTAGGTTCTTAGAAAATAAACCTAGTGATCCTGAAAGTGGTCCTAATTGGTTGTTTGATTTGGAACCCTTATCTAGAACTTTAAATTATATGCCTGTCACTAATCCAGACATTGTGAAGGTAACTTCAAATGTTGTGGAGGAACAAGTTGTTGATGTTTCAGGTACACAGGCTCATAAAAGGGTTGGATCACAAGCAGAAAAGACATCTCCTATTCAAGAATTCGTTACAATTCCCATTTGGACAGATGCTTTTGCTGCTGCTGCTGGACAAGATAATGGTGGTTTCCAAATACCACCAGATACAAACATGCATGGTCCTTCAGGCGCTGACAAAGACAAATCTAGCGCTGACAAGACAAATTCAGACGTTGATGGGTCAGACGTTGACAACAACAGTTCAAGCGTTGTTAGCCCAAGCGCTGACAAACAAGGTTCAGACGTTGACAACACCTTTGCACATCTTTTCTCTTCCAGTTTTGAACAAGGTGGACCTTCCAATGTTCATGAAGAGGTTCACGTTGATCAAAGAGAGTCTGATGAAGAAGATATTGGCAACATGGAGCGTGAGGTTGAGGACACCAGACTTTTTGAAGGAGGGGTTCTCACTTCCACAATGAAGAATCACCCCACATCCCAAATCATTGGTGATATTATGACTCCAGTTCAGACTAGAAGATCTCATCAAGGTCTTGGTGGGTTTATTGCCAATATACACAAGAAGGTTGATACCCCTCTTGTGCAAGCATGTTTGTTTGCATGTTTTCTGTCACAGGAAGAACCCAAGAAAATATTTGATGCTCTCAAAGAACCAAGTTGGGTGGAAGCAATGCAGGATGAGCTTCACCAATTTGCAATTCAGGATGTTTGGGAGCTGGTTGATTGTCCTAGATATGTCAGACCTATAGGGACAAGATGGGTTCTCAGGAACAAAAGAGATGAAAGAGGCATTGTGGTAAAAAACAAGGCAAGATTAGTGGCTCAAGGTTATACACAAGAGGAGGGGATAGATTATGAGGAGGTCTTTGCACCAGTTGCAAGGATTGAAGCTATTAGGATTTTTCTAGCCTATGCATCTTGCATGGGCTTCACAGTCTATCAAATGGATGTCAAGAGTGCCTTCCTATATGGCACTATTGTTGAGGAAGTTTATGTAATGCAACCTCCTGGTTTTGAGGATCCAGAGCATCCAGATAAAGTGTATAGAGTCAAAAAGGCTATGTATGGCCTTCATCAAGCCCCTAGAGCATGGTATGGTACTCTGTCTACCTATTTGGTGGACAATGGATTCAAGAGGGGCACCATAGATCAGACACTATTTACAAAGAAGAAAGGCAAGGATGTGTTGCTTGTGCAGGTCTATGTTGATGATATCATTTTTGGGTCTACTGATCCAAAGATGAGTGAGGATTTCTCCAAGCTTATGACAGACAAATTCAAGATGAGTGCTATGGGGGAGATGAACTTCTTTCTTGGTTTACAAGTTCAGCAGAAAGAGGATGGTATCTTCATCTCCCAGGACAAATATGTTGCTGAGATCTTGAAGAAGTTTGGCTTTTCTCCACATGAAAATAGGGCTACTACTCCTATGGATAGAGAACACCCTTGGGGAAAGATTGGAGATGGGAAAGATGTTGATGTCAGGCATTATAGATCCATGATTGGATCCTTGATGTATCTTACTGCTTCCAGACCTGATATCATGTTTGCTGTGTGTGCTTGTGCACGCCATCAAGTGACTCCCAAAGAATGTCACCTTTATGCTGTGAAGAGGATCTTTAGGTACCTAAGATGCTATCCTAGTCTTGGTTTGTGGTACCCAAAGGATTCACCATTGGAGATAATTGCATATTCAGATAGTGATTATGGAGGTGATAAGTTTGATAGGAAATCCACAACTGGTGGATGTCAGTTTCTTGGGAGTAGGTTAATATCTTGGCAATGCAAGAAACAAACAGCGGTGGCTAATTCTACAACTGAAGTAGAGTATGTGGCTGCAGCTGCATGTTGTGGTCAAGTTTTGTGGATTCAGAACCAGCTGTTGGACTATGGGTATAATTTCATGCATACTAAGATATTTGTTGACAATAATAGTACTTTATGCATCATTAAGAATCCTGTACATCATTCTAAAACTAAACACATAGAAATTAGACACCATTTTATAAGAGATTGCTTTGAGAAAGGTTTAATACAACCAGATAGGGTTGACACTAAGGAAAATGTGTCAGATTTATTAACTAAACCTTTTGATGCTGGGAGATTTCAATACTTGGTAACAAGTATTGTAATGGTTAATCTCACTTAATATGTGTTTTGGATTCTTTTTGTAAAAGTATGTACAGGATGATGCATTATTATTATTGGTCTTATTGATGATTTAGATTTTCCACTATATTTTTCTAACACTGACAAAGGTTGTTTGAACGCTGATAAGTGTTTTTGCAACGTTGTCAGCAATATAATTGTCTAACGCTGACAAAGCTTCCCTCAACGCTGTCATGTGTTATCGGGGCGTTGTCAGCAACAATGTTAGTTTTGTGGTTTTCAATCTAAATTTGCAGATGGTGTTAGCAGCATACCATTGGATACAGAGTTGCTTATGGATCAATGGAGAAGCATTTGGACAAGTTTTTATTTATGGATGATGGTTGGAATGTTTCATTCCTATCTTGACATAAAATTTTTATGTTCATGCATGATTTTAGCAAACTTTTTGTATCATAGTTTAAGGGGAGGTTTTAGGAACCTTTAGGATGTTTGGGTATCCATATGATACTCTTATCACAATTCTAGATTGTGTCCACAGGTGAGTATGAGTTAGTTTTACTAAATCATGAGGCACTGTAGCATGCATAGTATATCAACTTTGCATGCTGCCAAGACATTTTTGGCCTAGAATTGGTTGTGGTCTGTTGGGAGACTTGGGAATGATTTTGATAAGGGATTTACCTGGGAGTAACAAGGATTTTATAAGATAACTTTGTTGTTAAGAGTTTTGGTTAGCAAGGGACACTAGAGGACTGTTATGTCTATCTTGCTTATGCAAGTGTGCATAACTGGACAGTGCTTGCCGCCCTATGATAATTAACAGCTTTTGGTTATCTTCTCTAGGATAAATTACTTGTTAAGGTCATTTTTCACTTTTTAACATATTTTTATTTTTGGACGCTGACAAGATTTTCCAAGCGTTGTTGTGACCAAATTGGACGCTGACATGGCTATAGGCAAACGTTGACAAGATTATAGCCGTTGGGCGTTGATAGGTTATTTTTGACCGTTGACACTCAATGGGACCTACCCAGTTGTTACTTTTTGACATATTTTCAAGCCGTAATTTTAGGAGTTGTTACTTTCATTTAATGCATGAGATAACTTATAACTTTTTCAATATTTTCATGATTGATTTTTGAAAATCTTTGCCTATTTTTGGGCCAATCACATGCATTCTTTCTCTCCTATAAATTTGGCTCCTATTTTAAACAGGGTATCTATAATTCTTGTCTAACACTTTTCTCTTATCAACTTCATCTTCTACACTTAAAATTAACAGCTTTCATCAATGGCACCAAAGTTTAGCTCAGCAGAATTGGAATTGGGGTTCAGATCACAACACAACATGATTGCTTATCTTGACGCTGATGATGATCTGTTTCCTCAATACACACAAATGGTGGCGTATTTGAACGCATCCCCATTAAGGTATGCTCTTTCTCATGCACCACTCATTCCAGTCACACACATTAAGCAGTTTTGGAACACTGTCAGTTCCTCAATAGTTAATGGAGTGACCACATTGACTTCTATTGTTCATGGGAGATCTTGGGTGGTTACTGAGGCTTTGGTACGCCAAGCCTTGCATCTTGATGATGCTGTTGGTATAGCCACCCTTCCCATAAATGAAATAGAACAAGGGCTTAGGGCTTTGGGATATCCTTTTCCTGATGAAGGTACTCTTAATAAGTATCATAAGCAGGAATTTCCCCCAGCCTGGAAGTACCTCATACATGTCCTCCTTCAATGTTTGAGTCCCAAATGTACTGCACACAATGAGATCAATAGATCCATTGCAAGTGCTATTGTGTGCATTGCAACAGGGCAAAAATATAACTATTCTAAAATGATTTTTGAGGGGATGTGTAAAAACAAGGGGACAAAAATGACTTTAGCTTATCCCTGTTTTCTGCAAATGGTTTTTGATGATCAAGGTTACTGCTCAAGGGATCACAATGATTTTTATAAGATCCCTGAGCAAAAGAAAGCTATTTTTATGAAGATGGATTCACCACCCCATAGAGACTTACCTTTAACCCAAGCCATGCTTGCTGTTATTGCAGCAGCACAACCCCAACCAGACCCCCAACCTCAAATTGACCCTCAACCACAACTTGAACCCATTCCTGAACCTTTACCTTCACCTGAACACATGCAACTTGACCAAGAACCCTTTGACGCTGACACATCAAATGTTGGCGTTGATGTGCCTATTTCCAACGCTGACACACAACCTTCACAATCCCAAACACCCCTTAGCCAACCCACATCTACCCATTCTTCCACACCATCTTCCACACCCCCTGAATATAGGTTGATGAAACGCCAAAGGACTACTGGAGTGTTCTCCTCTGGTGGTCCTAGCCATGAAGCAGAGAGAACCACCACCACAAGTGTGGCTGGTGCCCTAGATGAGGTTGGGACTATTGGTTCTGGCTTAGATGCTGGCCAAGACAGTCCCACCATCATTAAGTCCTCATCCTTGCCCAATGAATTTGACTTGGGAGGTCAAATCCCCATTTCAGAAGAGGGCAGACTGGAACCAATGACTCTTTTGGAATTGACGGCTGTCTGCATAAGCTTGCAAAAGCAAAATGCAGACTTAGTACAAATTGTCAGCTCACAAGGCCTTGAACTCAAGCAATTGAGGGAGAGGATTTTTGTTTTGGAAAGTGATCGTGCTAGAAGGGGTATGGAGGAATCTTCCAAAGGGGAGGAAGATCAAATAAATCTGAGTGATAAGGGCAGCCAGGATGGTCAATCAATGGATGTTGCTGAAGCCCTTACAACTTTGAAGAAACAAACAGGTTTTGATACGTCCTTAGTCTCTCCCACCAATTTAAATTTATCATTCACATCTATGTTGAGAGAGGTTACACAAGGCGCTGAGGGAAAATATTTGAGCGTTGACAAGACAAATTTGGACGCTGATAGAAGTATTTTGGGCGCTGATAGGATAAATTTGGGCGTTGACAGATGTGCACATGAAGGTGATGTATCCCAGTCATCATCTATCATTAAGGAGGTTTCTACTCAGGTATTACCATCTACCTTACCAACCATTGCACCATCAGATAAGGGTAAGGGTAAAATGGTAGAAGAGATTGTTCCAAAGGATGCAGCCCAAGTTGAATTTGATAGAAGATTGGCTGAACAAATGATGGAACAAGATGAAAAGGAAAAGTCACCATTTGTTGTGACTTCAGAAGAAGAAAGCGATGGAGCTATCTCAGACTCAAGTGTAATGATTATAGAACCTGAAAGGCTTGAGTATGGAGATGAGTTGGCCAAAGAGAAGCTGAGAGAGTTGAAATTGCAGGTTGACTTTGACATGCCAGAGGTGGTTCAAATGTACAATGCTTGGGAAGAAAGATGCATGGATAATCCAGACTTGACCATCTCAGATCAAATATGGGGTTTGGAGCTTCTTCTTAGAGTTCAGAAGGATTGTAAGGTAATTTTGAAACACAAGGCAAGCAATATTCTCTCAGAGTTAAAAAGGGATAGAAGGGAGCTCTACTTTATGTTGCTCAGATGTCATGGAGTTGGATGTACACATCAGAAGTTGAAGGCTTTGACATTTGATGAATTGGAACACAGGGCTTATCCCATTTGGGTGAGAGTGCAGGAAGCAAACACTCTCAGACTTCTTTCAGATGAAAGAAAGGAGCAACTTGCAGAAGAAATGAAAATCAAGAAAGCTATGATGGTTCCCAGGCCAGTGAAGAAGGGAATTTCATTTGAGTTTCCAAAAGATATGGATCCACTATATCCAAGTGAAGCAGTTATAAGAAAGAGCCTCAAGCTCTCCCCATTAGAAGCTTCAGATATGGTGCAAGTGTTACCATTAGATTCCAGAAATCCAATTGTGAGCTATGAAGAAGATGAATGTGGATTTTGGAAGATTGGCAGATTTGGCAAGGAGGTACACACTTTTACCACTCTCATATCTTTATTTGCAAGTTGTGATAGAGAAGACTTGGTGGACCTTTGGAGGTTGCTGGAGACCAAGTATGAGGCTGAAGCACCAACTTCAGCTAATGGAATAAAACTTTGGACCACATTCAAAAGAATGTGTGGGCCAAATGATGAGGATCCTGCAATATGGAAGGATCTTGAAGATGACCTCAGTGGTCTTCAATGGAGGTTATATTCAGCTGCTGGTGTATACCATTTGAGCTCTACAAAGTTTGCTGAGTATTTACTTGTGGATGCTCAGTATTTCATATCCAAGGCTATTTTGGAAAAGATGAAGGACACTCAGCTGGAAATAGATTATTCAAGTGACGTGGCAAAAGATTTGATCAGATTTATTCACTATCAATATGAGAAGGTTTGTAAGATTCCTCCTAGCCCTTAATGCTTATTCAGAAACTTGATCATAAGAGTGGATATCAAGTTTAGGGGAGGATCGTTGGGAATAAATTAAGGCCAGATCACTTGAGCGCTGACAAGAACAAAACAAGCGTTGACAAGAACAATACAAGCGCTGACAGCTCAAGCGTTGACAAGTTAAAGTCAAGCGTTGACACATTGAAGACAAGCACTGATGGAAGATATAATCTACACGTTTATTATATTCTAGAATACTTCTAGTAAGGATAGAAACGATAATGTATTTTCTATATTTATCTTTACCTAGAATAGATGATTCGTAGATTATTGTACAAGGCTTCTTATGTCTATAAAAGAAGGCCTTTAGGTTAATGTTTATTATTAAGTTATATATAAGTTTTCGTTCGTAAACATCTTTCATTGTAAGCAAGTTCGACATTCATAATCAAAGTGAAAGTTTGTTTACATCTTGTGTGTTCTTGTTTAAGTGTTAAAATCCGCATAACACTTAGATTCATAAAGCATATACAAAGGTTTCTCTACGTGTATTACTTGATCTAATCTCGTATACACAAAGCTAATCGATCTAAGTTTGGGATCAACACTCTTCATAAAATTCTAGTATTCCTTTATCTAGTCGCCTATCATCTTACATTGTAACTGTCGTCCCATCATTGGCTGGAATAGTTGACATATATTACAGACAGTCTAACATACGAAAAATTGAGTGTAGTGTTTTCCATCTACCATGATGACCTGCAATCATGGCTTAGTCAAGCAAAAAATTAAACTTTATTATCGCAAATCAAGGAGCGCAAGTCGCAGTCCTCTTAACGGGGTAGCATGGGGTAGTAGGAGTCATAGGAGTATGATTCGTAGTCGTGGCTGTAACAGAAGTGCTGATCCACGTGATTACAACAGAGATGTGTCTGCACATAGAATAGGTGCTTCATTAGAAATATTTATCATTTTATCCGAATTCAAAGAGAAAATCAGCAAGCAATTGACTACAACTAAGTCACTCTCGTTATAACTACGACAATTGTGCCACAAAAACATCCAAAGCTTGTAACACCTCGTACGTACCTGCTATTATTCATCATCTTCCGTTTCGTCATTATTTTTAGTTTTTTTAAATTAGTGTTGTATGTGTGTATTCATATATTAAATATTTTTCATTCCCAATTCTTACTCTCTAATACCAAAAATAAATCCAAAAAGGGGTGTTTGGAATAGCTTTCAAAGCTTTTAATTTTACTAGAACTGCCAATTCCTTCCTTCTTAATATACATAGCAGTGTGCAACACCTTTGTTCCATGGGGCAAAAATAAAACTCTCTATTATTTTGGTATGTTTTGACCGATGTGGGAAGATTACTGGAGTGCTGGGTAACGGTTTTAATAACATAGCCATATACTACTACTGTAATATAAACAATATAACACGGGAAGACTGATGGAGTGCTGGGTAACGGTTTTAATAACATACTCATATACTACTAATATAAACACACAAAATAATACTAACTGTGCGATGATGGTGTTAGGGTTGGATGGTGAGGATTCTCCCTTTAATTGTTGGAACTTCCTTAGGGTCAACCAAAGAGCCATTTGTTTAAGAATTTAGTTTGGGTTCGCTATATAATTTTAAGAGTCACTTAGGCCATACAAACCTATTGGTTTATGGCTACTCTTGTTTATTTACAGTGTCCTTTTAAAACTAAGACATCATATATCAATACCAAGATAACTTTTATGAAAGAGTAGCTTCATAGTTCATACAAACCCAATTTGTCATCTTGAATGATAATAAAAAGTAATTAAGTAGTAGATCTTACCGGCTCCTTCTTCCGACTAACCGTCTCATAAATTCCCCTTCCAGTTAGGAAAGCCGTATTTGTCATGCCTCCATGGAGATTCATAACGATCTGAAGAAAACATGCATATAATTGTATTATTTCTGTATTCACCCACTTACTTGAGTTCAGTAAATGCCTCAAATTTGAAATTTTTGGTACAAACATCTTCCTCAGTCGCGTTCAACGCATAGAACGAAAACTGATATTTATTTGCATGAAATGTCAAATTTAGTAGTTAAAAGAGAACATGGTAAACATTTAAGACATAAGACTTTTAAAACTTACCTTGACAATAGTTGGCATCTCATATCTGAATAAAGTATACATCAGAAATTTCAAACCTATAATTAAGGGTAGAACATAACACACTAAAATCGTTAAAGAATGTATGTCTTGAATCTGATCCCTGATAGATTTCAAAGCATCATATCCCAAACATACATCTCAACTTATTTTATATCAAATAGTTCGTAAAGTTGCAAGATATAAAGACAAATAATAAGTAACCATAACAAAGATGACTACTCATGCTTATTATATATCTCATTGGTAGTATGTCAACCCTAATGTGTAGTAGAAAAACGGCAAAAGAAACATAATTTTTGATATTGAAATCCTAAAATCAAGTAGTGGCAATTGACGTTGATACTCAAGTAAACTGACGTGGCTTATCTTTAAACTTATATGCGTAAACCTCAAACTTTAAACTTAAAAGCATAAACATGTCGATGCACTAAAAAACAACATTTAAGTGATATCTTTTATCATTATAGCTTATTAGACACAAGACAAAAGAAACTCTTGACAGCAGTGACACGTAACAACTCTTGATCAGAGGGTAACATCATACCAGACGTAAAACCTCTTTTAGCTTATTATTTATCATTTTTGTAGACACACTTCACTGTTGCAACACAAAAATATCAGTATTATATAAAAATGGATTGATGCATATTAAGTTAATATATGATAGTTCTTTACCTTATATAATTTTGAACATATCCGCGGGTTCTTCCATTTGATTTCTTCCTCATATACGAAAGAAGTAAGGTGATTCCATATCTTAGTTGAGAATGTGTGAATTTCATTGAGCTGGCTTTTGACAAGTATTGAGTTTAATAATATATTTATAACATACTTACCGGTTTTAAAACAGTTTCTGATGATGATGGCGGGTTAGGGTTTATGATTGATAGTGAGTTGACGTCCTTAGAATGAAGGGGTAGTAGTCAGTCATGTTTAGATTGCATTGATAGCTCCTGTTAGTAAAATTATTCAATAAACTTAGTAACTTGTTAAATCTTAGAAATCAGAGGGTGTTTGGGAATGCATCTTTAAGTGTTTTTCTAATGGTTTTAGTGTGACAAGAAGACTTACTTGAGGCTGTCTCCTTGGATATCGGCTCTTAGGAGTCCACTTTTCGTTAGCAGGAGGTAGATATACGTTGAATGATAAAGTCGAGTTAGCTCGTATAATGATACTATATATACCAGATTAATGCGGCATATTTATTATTCTTTTTAAGCCCGTTGGACCCGTTCCTAAAAAATAAATGGTCCAATTCATATGTTAGCTATCGTTTTAGATCAAATAAAAGTACCTCACAGAAGACAGTTTTAAGTTGCCTAGTCCAGTCACCGAGTGCAGAAGTTATGAAAACCGGATGCGTGAATAACAATAAGTGGAAGTACAGGTGTCACGAACCCTGGCTTCCCAAAAAATGACCCCGTGGCTTCATCTATATAGACCCAATTATAAGTCACGACTCAAACCCACCATGTTGATCACATGTGACTCGAAATAGTTTCGATATTTGTTTTTCGTTTCAAGTGACGACATCTGTTGCAATTGATACTTCTTTGGCTTTAAATCTGAGTAGAAAAATAAAGTTGTTACCCAACCCCTGGTTGCCACGTTGCATATCTTCAAAAAGAAGAAATAATAAACAGTATACATACAGTTCAAAATATTATCAATGATGTGATTTCTGGTCTTCTATAAGAAGTGGGGCTGCTATCCGGTCGTCAAAACTAAGCAAGACATAAGCTCTTACAAATAGACCCTCAAATATATGTATAATTCAAAATTTATGTTTACAATTATCATAGCTTCACAAACATACATAATTGATAATCACAGTTACAAACTATATACTTTTCAACCCATTTGACCTGTTAGGAATAACATCATTTAGTTTTAATCTTTTACATATACTTTTACTTTATATCTACAACTATGTGTATTTGTGAAGCTGTGATATCTATAAATTTTTAACCCATTTGACCCGTTAGGAATAGCAGCATTTAGTTTTTAACTAACCATTTCAACATCGAGACGCTTCTTCTGCCACCTACACCTATGTTCCTTATCCGGTTTCATCCAATTCCACCATAATTCATTTATATAGCGAGCAATCATGTTTTAGTTCATCTTCTTGGAAACTTCCAGGACCTGCTATTTACATGACAACAAAGTAATTATATCAGGATTTTGCTACAAATAGACAAATGGATGAGTAATTGCAAATTCCGCCTGAGATCTAGTCAGAAAAGGTTATGAGTAAAAAATAGCGCAAACCTACTTTAGCTTCCAAGCTTATCCTTGTAGTTAGATTAACTGCGTCTTGTTCTGAAATCTGAGAGGATAGACATTAAATTGAGAGATGAAATAAGTTTATGAGTCAAGCATAACATTTTGTGTATGCTACAAAGTTAACATACCTTTGCTCTTATATTCGAATTTGTCTTTCAGCGCTAACCGATCTCAATCAGCCTCACTTCTTCTTTCACCCATTTCCAGCTTTAACCTTTTCAACAAATCCATTAGCACCCCCTTTGAGAATTGCAACTTTATCCTCTTTTAACAGCAGCTTGTAATCAGGTGTGCTTTGTAGCTTAGATTAAGCTTTAATATCAAGAATAAATTAATCAATTGAAAAATATAGAAAACATTGAATGTAACATGCACTACAAAATAGTATAAATCAAACAATCGACTTGATATGATATGGCTATGATCATATTTAGCTATCTCAGGTTTAGAGCTCAAATTAAACGCAAGCATAAAAAATATTTGATTAAGAAAACCCATAAATGTAACACACAGGTTTCTGAAACAACATCGTTACTTTGAGGCTCAAATTCCACCAAAACAAAAACTTACACACTTAAGATACTTTCATATTAGGCTAAATGTGCAAATATAAGATATCATTATCGGCAAACAAAAAAGCTCAAAAATTTAATGCAAAGTAATTCACTTACCTATCTCATTAAGAGCATTAATCCTCGTCATCATCTTGATTATTCATACTTTGGGTATGCTTCCAAGAAGAGACATGTTCCATCTGGCCTCCGACCTAGACCAAACCTGACAGACCAACATGACTTCTGCAACATGTACCACACTGCATTGCACCTCCCAGAAATTTGAGCCAACCAAGAGACCGGTTCCATCTGGCCCATAAAAGACAATATTACATTAACAACAGACTACTTGAATGAAGAGGTGAAAGACTACTCAACTGGATTTGGCTCCAACACTTGACCCCTTTCATTAGTGGTATACATTAATACAAATGTATAACTGCTACCTCGATGGCAGCCATATCAAGCATCCACTTCCACTTCCACTTCCACTTCTACTCATGTCATCAAACTCTGTGATATACCTAAGCTTATCGAACCATATCAAGCATCCGATTTTGCTATTTCTGCTATCAAACGCCACATAATTTTGTGTTGGTGTTATTGTCATTAAAGGAATTGAACTATAATTAGTGAAGGAAACAATATTAGGTTCTAGCATCGCATCTTTGTTGATTCATATTGTAACATGCGAAAACTTTTATAATGATACATGGTTGAGATATTTCGTGGGGGATTTTAAATGTTCCTCTTGCTTTGGGACAATCTGTTACTTGTAAGTTACATATGTACTTAGCAAAAATGGATGTATATAATATTATCTATAAACAAATATTTTTTGTGTGGTAGGCATATTTGTAAGCTCGCCACACATGTATACATAGGGACGTTAGTGAAACCTTTGTTGTTTCTATTTTCAAGATTTAGAGCTAGCTACAATAGCTACATTTTAAAAAGATAATCATAGTTAATTAGCATGCTATAGCTGCAATCAGAGGATGACGAGCAATTGGTTGAAAGGGCAATTTGTTGGTACAACTTGTTTCTGTGGCACATAAATGTCGGCTTTTATGTCTAGACTTCCTGAAAACTCATCTTACTGTAACTGGAAAAAAGAATATTTTTGTTAGTCGATATGGATCCACAAGAGAGTTATAATGGTTGCCATGATGGTAGCTTATCCTGATTGGAGGTGTGTTTGTGTTACAGCTACCATCGAATATATTAATAGGGCCTGCATCCAAACAACATTTTTATAAGTCAAATGCACAAAGATAAAATCTACACATAGCAAGATGCCTAGATATGCAAGTTGAGTAACAATAGATTTTAGCCACTGTCAAACCGTTCAGCCAATTGACCTATTCTATTCTAACTGTTAAGAGATAAATGACAGCCCAAAATAAGAGTTAGCTGCTTATAAATAAAAGAATTCTACCTCTTGTCTCTGGGACTCTTCTCTTGCTTCAAACACTGCGAACGAATTATCTATTGGTGGCATGGAGTGAGGTAATTGTGTTGGTGTTGGCAGATTAGGGTCATCATTTGACGGACACCCTATCACGTTTCAATCATCAACGAACACCTCTTCCTATGATAGCATAGTACTCAGATCCGCCTTGAACCCATTGTCATGATAAATAATACAGTAATTTAGTATGTAATAGAAAGTGCAGAAAACAACCACTTTATGCAGACACGACTTTACTTTCTTTCCTAGCCTAACAAATAGCGTGTGCACTTACTATCCAATATTAAGCATGATGGAGCCTCCACCACTCGTCATCAGAATCTAATAAATCAAAATCATCTTCATCTTCAACATCTTCCTCCTACAAAGAAAAAAACACAATTTTATGATTTTGAGAAAAGGAAGCGTACCTTTTTTCTGGGTTTTTAAGGGTTGCAAAGAAACTGTATATATCGTGCATATATCCAAGAGGCAAGATAATACGAACAGACTTACATGTGGGAGTCTACAACCTGCAAATTAGGGTATATAGAGAAAAGGGAGTCTTCTGTGTATTATTAGGGTTTTGTAAAAAGGATATGCTTTCTAGTCCGAGCCGATTGATTGTGTTTATGATTGAAGATAGGAGTGAATATTAGGGTTTTGAAAAAACTGTGTTTCGTATGAATGATACTATGAAGTAGAAAAAGATGTAATTGTTTAAAGCATAACATATTTGTTTTTAATCCGCTTTCACAAACTGATGGCATAGTCTAGTGGTTAACGTTCATTCATGTGGATGGCAAGCCTAGAGTTCAAAACTGGCAATTGACAATTTTTTTTAAAAACTTCGTCATTACATACCAAAATTCTGAATTTAAATTATAATTCCGAATTTACATAAAAAACAAAATTTACAAATAAATCATGGCAATAAGATGACGTGGATTAATGGAACGCTTATGCGGCATTTCCCTCCTCTTATATATAATGTAAAGATATATATATACACACACACACATATATATATATATATATATATATATATATATATATATATATATATATATATATATATATATATATATATATATATATATATATATATATATATATATATATATATATATATAATTAGGTTAATGTGGTGTTGTTGTTTAAAATTGTTAAAGTTAGAAGTATTTTGGACCATTGGATGCATTAGTTTGACTAATATCACCTGAATAATTGATTAGTGGCATTTTTGTAATAATAATTTAATTTAGGGGTATCATGTATCATTGTTAAATAAAAGAAAAACGAATGATTAACTGTATTAATAAAACAATTATAACAGTTTTTTGCAAAATATCAATTGATCAACGAGAAAACGTTTTTCATTTTCTTATTTTCCACACAGTCCCCATCATTCTCGCTATCCTATTATTAAAAAAGATTATTAATCAATTTTTTAAAAGAAAAACATATCAACAAATTTTGGGGTTTTGAAAGTGTAGCATCTGATGATCTTATTAATTAGGACAAACAATCCCGTTAGTTTCTTTCCCTGTTTTATACGGTACGTCGAACATCAATTCATATTTGAGTGTTTGATTTTTTGATTTCTTGATACATAAACCCATATTAATTATTATTATTTAACAGTTAGAAGAAGTAGCATATTGAAGAACATGATGAGGAAAGTTGCAGGAAGTTCAAGATGATGATTTTGAACAAGGTGTGTATTTGTTTAAATTAGTATGATTGGATATTTAGGCTTGTGTACCGGTTCATATAGTTTGAAGGTATCATCTTTTGTATGTAAGGTGTGTGATTTTGATAAACGATAGTTTAACCAGGGTGTTAGGATTGTGTATCACTTTCTAGTAAATAAAGATCCATAGGTTGGTATAAAATTATGTGCCCTTTAGGTGTATTACTGTATGTATTATGTTGGATGTGTTAGACCATTTGTGAATGTTCCTATCTATCAGTTTATAAGTGTTCTTATGTACCATGTATTAAATTGAAAATGTATAATTGTTTCTTATGTATCAGTTTATAAATATTCTAATTGGTAATTAGGTGTTGGGTAAGAATATTAGTTGTGTGGGTTGTTTGTAAGTGAGTGTGTTAGTTTTTATTAGTAAAAGCGTGTGTACCATAAATCCTTTAGTTTATAAAGCTGATGGGGTATTTTGGTGTTGTAGGCTAAAAATAAATGTGAGGTGAAAAAAAAATTGGTACTTTTGTGAACTAGGTTATATTTAGGTTAATGTATCAACGTTTGAAAAAATATGATATTGTTTAAGAATTAATTCATGAGCTTTAATTTTAAATGTAGCAACGTTTCGGGTTTTGTTGTTTGTTGAGGTTTAAAAAGGGTTAACTTGTGCATTTAAAAAATGTATCAAAATTTAATGTTTTGTGTATTAAATGAGACATGTAGTGTCTAAGGTATGTGGTTCTGTTGTTTTGTGTATCAAGTTGATCTATAGACTTTGCCGAACAATAATGTGGTTCTTATTTTTCTATAGATTTTGTTGATGATGAGCCAGAATCTGGCATACCTGATGGTAACCTCAAGAAAAGGAAGAAACATGATGTTGGATGCAGTGTGTGTAGGGTATCGGTGCGGAAGGGACATGGTCAATGTGTTGGGTAGGTGCAAAACGTCAAACCCAAACTACCAATGAAAAAGGCTGTCAATGCAGGTATAATCAAATACTATATAGTAGATGCAAAAAAAGTGTGTGATGAAGGTAATTCAAAGAAACGCGTTGGTATCCGTAGTTGGTGTTGACCAGAAAGAAGAGAAAAAGGAAGGTGTTGGATGAAGAAAAGGGACAAGAATAGGTTTTGGATGATGACAACATTGGGGATGGTAATATTCCTGATGGTAATGTAGGTTGTCAATCCGGGACACAAAACAATATGGCGGTACACAAAAAGAAAGGAATAAAATCCGTGATTGACAACAAAAAAGTTTCGGCTGGTGATATTGGTGGTGATGGGATGGAAAAAAAGGGGAGACGTTGGTCTAAATATCGTAAAGCTGATGTGCCCGTCGTGGCGAAAGCTGTTGAAGATAGGATATGCTTGCGTGTATCGTGGAGGTCGCTTCACCAGCTGCTAACCAATTTGACTATAAAACAAATAGAAGATGTTACTGCTATAAGGTTCGGGGAGGCGTTAGGTTTTAAGTTAAAGGAGGTTCCTACTCGTTTAAGCTACTGGTTGCTAGATAAATTCGACGAAGATAGAGGGGTGTTGAATTTTTATGGTAGGTCCATAAGCATTATGAGAGAAACCGTGAAAGACATTCTTGGCTTACCAATGGGGGATGTTATTGTGGAATACCTGGACGAAACTGACTATAGAAACATGCTCATTATTGAATGGAAGGCTCAGTTTGGAAGGAAAAAAGGTATTTACATTGCCCAGTGGAAACCTTAATGTACATGCAACAAGAAGGTGGATGGATGTTTAAGCTGATTTTTTTGGTCCATTATATAACTACATTAGTGGAATCAAACATGAACGCAATCGTCAACCTGAGGTATTTTTCGTGTATCATGAATGAGAATGATATTCCAACCTTTGATTGGTGTTCGTATGTACTTGAGTGCCTAGTCAAAATGAAGAAAAGTTCGGTCAGAACTTCCCATTTCCCAGGACCCATCATTCCAAACTTTGGTTACATGTATATAAATATAAAACCTCGTTCATTGTTAATTCAACAGATTTTGTACGCGAACGCAATAAAACCGATGTGAGTGGATGGGGTAGCTGATGGGCCTTTGGTCATCAAGTGGACATCTGATATGTTGTTCCAACTTCATGACGACATGATTCGGCTTGAGGTAATAAACATCAGTATACATTCTCAGCTATTTTTTTAATATTTAAAGACTGGTTTGGGTTGAAAATGTAAATTATGAATGTATACCACTATTGTTCAATGGGTGCACGTGTTAATTATTTTTTGTTAATTAATGGTGTGTCGTGTATAATGTATCAACTATACCATTTGTATACTTTTCTAGTTTAAACAATGTGTATTTTTCTAGTTTAAAGGGTGTTTGGGTTAACTGTTTTGGTAGGAATTTGATTTAATGTAACACAACATCGTTGGTGGGTATATGTATATATGTACCAGCAAAAAAGTTTATATATATAAAAGGGTGTCTGGGTGTATCAGTGATATTTTGGGTGTATCGGTTATAATGTATCAGCAAATATTATTTGTATAATGTGTGTTAATAAAAGGGTAACAAAAGTATCTTCTTATTTTTACAACCTTATAATGTAGCTGCTATAGCCACAGTATAATGTGCATTCCTTAAAGTGTGTTTGGTTTGATTTATAGTATTCTTAATGGGTGTTCGGGTTAACTAAAGTATATAGGTTTAGTGACTGTCATATGATGTACCAGACTACCAGTAATATCAGTTGTATATGTGCATTCCTTAAATGGTGTTTGGGTTATATATAACGTTTGTATACTGCTGTAGTCTAAATGTATATCTACCTAGTCTAAAGAGTGTATGGGGTAACTAATAATATTGAATGTATAGGTTTCTAGTATAATGGGTATTTTAGTTACTAATGTATGTTAATGTATCGTGTGTGTAGGTTTTGTGCACTATCACCTTGTTGTTTTGGAGTGTTACTTTATATTTCTTTATAAGGCTGTAAAAATGTTGATACACAATAATATTGGCAGATACGTAATATGGAAATCATTTAATATTAGATGTCTCAAATGATGACACATTTATTTTTTTGGGAGCGCAAGGACAAACTGAAAGCAAATAACAAAATGGCGGCAGAGATTATAGAGGAAGGGGACCAATTGTTGGATGCTGCATTAGCTGGGAACCTACAAAATGCTGAACTGCTAGACATAAAAGATTTTAGGGAATGTTTGTTTGGTGCACGAAGCCGCGACGATACAAAAGGTAATCCTGAAGATGATGAAGAAGTCAATGGTGCATGCTGTGAACAGAAATCCCATCCAGAAAATGAAAAAGCAACTCGTGTAGGATCCGTCACACCAAAATCTGGTCCGAATGTGGCCTCTAGTTCTAAGTCAACAAAAGATTTGACTGGTGTCGGATCACACCAAAATCTGGTCATAACATGTCATCTAGTTGCAAGACAACAAAATAACTGTACCGGTATACTCCCATATGATGTATCAGATTGAATGATTGAATAGTACAATTAAGGCTATGTCGATAAGTTCGGGTTTAGATAAAGCTACAGCCGTGTTTCATTTAGATGAAGTTTGTGTGACGTATAATTTTAGTTGTAGATAAATGAGAATGATGGATAGTTTAAGGTGTAATGAAATTCAGTATGATGACCTATGGAATGTTTTCAAGTCTGAATAATTAGACCGTATAGTTGGTTTTACAATTCGTATACCGGTGATATAGACCTAATGTACTCACAATGTTTTCAAGTGTGATTAATGGCAATTATATGCTGATACAGAGTCGATAGTTGTGATTTTTGTGACTTGATATTTGGACAAGTACAACATCATATTAAAAAAATCAGTCCAGGCACTCAAATACTGCCGATATACTCTCCGGATATGAATGTGATGAAGTTCCCCGTGTTTTTCGTTGTTAATACTACGTGGACAATACACACGGCGTTAGACGAACTCCAAAAAAGTGACGATTTTTCAAGTACATGTTAACCCAATTACAAGCTAACCCGTTTAGTCTGATGTCTGATCAATGTTTTTTTTATGTTGATACAATAAGACATGTGAAAGAATTATGTGACTTGATACATGAAACAAGTTCATCCATATATTGAGACGTTCCCCCTGTATCACCTAGGAATTCCATATAAAAGACGACTTTGGGGGGGGGGACAAGTTAAACCCTTTAGCACCTAACCCATTTAGTATGAGCTAGCTGTTATAAATAATTGGAGTTTGCAGACCATGTTGCTGATATAAACCAAATTTTCATTAAGATGTAAAAGAAAATCAAAGGATTGGTGACATGTTTCGTGTACTATTTACGGAAAACTAAGTGGTTAAATTTAAAAAGTATATAAACATTCGTTAATCAGCATCGGAAACCTTTGTAAAACCTGAGCCGATTAGGTCCGAGTCGCTGATATAGTTTTTTTATATGTAGAGGTTGGTGAAATCTCAGCATGTCAGAACACTTCTAAAATATGATGACAATACCTCTGATTTAAAAAGCTGATGATACATTAACACAGATGCCTATAAAACCATTGTGAATGTAAACAGTAACATATTACACTATGATATAAAAAATCGTAGTCGATTAATAAACATGAACTTCGCATGACACACAAGTACGGTTATGAAGAATATACATTTATATCAAACACACTTGCGGGTGTCACCAGAAACATATATGAAAAGGAAAACTAAGTCCATTAAAAAAGCATAATCCAAACACACCAGTAACTTGAATGCCGCGTATAATCTCAATAGCGGTCTTATTACACAAACAAAAAAACATGAAAACAGCGAAAGCATTTAAAAAGTTGCATAAAAGTAATTGTTATGTGGTGTAATCAGAATCAATGCTGCAAAGTCGCCTCTTAAAGTCGGTATTGCTACATATCGTAGAACCTATCTGAACGGAATTCGATAATGTCAAACACCCATAAAAATTATATGAATTTGACAATATTGATTATGAAATAAATTGATGGTTTGCTGATTTGGTCAATCAGAAAGGACGTGTACTTAGAAATTTATAAATTTTGGTGGTTGTTTGTGACAGGGCTATATATGTAGCAACCAACAAATTATTCGGTAAGAAATTAAAAATTTGTTACTTAATTTCAAAGAAAGAGAACACCGACCACATCCTGACCCAAACAACCATCAATAACAAAAATAGGATGAAAAGGACGAAATTAAGTGTATCACTGAATTGTTACAAACAAATTAAGATGAAGATTGTTAGTACTTAATTTTAAAAAAGATTCACGAGGCCTTTACAAAAAAGGTTCAAGATTGAACCTGGTACATGCTTATCGAAATAAAAAAAGGAATTAATTAAGCAAGATGAAAATGATTTGATAAAAGTGTTAGTACTACCTTCAACATGGTCATAATTTATAATCTCATGACTAGATGAACTCATATTGATGATAAAGAAAATCGAAAGAATTATGTATTGGTTGATTAAAAATGATGAAATAATAAGTGACGCTCAAATCATAGGATGATTCAATGATAGAATATGAAAGATTGTTAGTTATGAAGGTATAATGTAACTTACAAATCATAAATAATAAGACAGAGGAATGATCGAATGATAAATGAGAAGATTGTCCAATATACCCTTATTAATACAAAATAAGAATTAATTGTATTTTTCATTTTCTTTTATTTTCATTTATTAAGATTGTTATCATCTTGATCAAAACAATAGATCCAAAGGCTTAAAACTACTTTTCACTTTAATAATTATAAGGCACTAAACCATTTTAACTAAATATATATATATATATATATATATATATATATATATATATATATATATATATATATATATATATATATATATATATATATATATATATATATATACTAGTTGCAAAACCCGTCCGATGGACGGGTATTACTTTTGATTGTGACTTACGATTATTGTTTTATTTTTATTTTTGGTTAAACATTGTTTGTTTAGATTACTTTATTGTATAGATATTTTCTAAATCATTTTGTTCATGTATTTGTTTTTTAATACAGTTTTCAAGAATGAAGGTGCTTATATTGTTTGTTTCTTCATGTTTATCGTGATTTATTATATGTATAATATTGAATCTTTATTAATTATAATTCACGCTATAAAGGATTGTTTGCATCACGTTGTTTGATATCTAAGTTTTCATATTGTTTCCATGATTATGTTTATTCTCTATTATAAGATTCTAGGATTTGGTTGAGCCGTGGTTCGTGGCGTGCCTTATAGCATCGCATTTACGACGACGTACCACATCAAGGCAGCCGTGGTTGTCAGCCCAAAAATTCTCGCGTTTTCGATTTTTTAAAACTTTATTAATAAATTAGGGTATATGTGGACTCATTATATCATTTTATAGTCATATGACACCACATTTTTCATAGTTCATTACAACCTCACCAAATGTGATACCATAATATTTTGGTGTCATAGTGTATGTATCAACACTTTTCGGCTATGACACTACATCCACCGCACCCGGTGCTATAATGAATTTGATTTGTAAATCTTTACTTTTTTTTAACGTATCATAATTTAATCATTATCTATGTTTACACACTTAGTACACATTCAATATATTTTATGTCGATTATGTCTACCGAACAACAATGAAACCGGGACGTGCTAGATACACGTCTGTCTTTAACATTAGTTGTGAAATACAATATACAAAATGGATGTCCAAGACCGAATTCCAAAATGGAACGGATATTGTTAGTTTTAAATATCGAAAATGAGTACCTAATATGTGCTAAAAATGGCGTAAACGTCTCACACACACATATCACAAAAAATTATATATATTGAGAATATGAACAACTGATAGTTTTTATCTATATTTTTATATATTTATTTATATAAAAATGATTATTAAAATTTAATTCTAATATAAAAAAATAATTTTTATACTTAAAATAATTTTTTTGCTAAACACTTAAATAATTATACATTTTTTAGAATATTTAAGATAATTCAGATAATTCGGGTCAACCTAAAACTGAACCGAATTCAAATTTGATTTTCGATTTGGTTAAAATCTACTTCAGTTCGTTTCACTTTTCGGACACCAAATACACGACTAAACACCTAGCTACTACTCCCTCCCAATGATGCTTCCACTTCAACCAAGGAAGGTGACAATGTCGCTTCTTACTACAAAATAATATTCAGATATAAGTGTACAACAAATGCGTTTGCTTTATTAGATCGTCGACATGACTGTATATAATGTCATCATTCATTTCAGTATACATCTAAACTAAAGAAAGTCAAAAACGGGAATTGACATCTGCCATTTTGGTAACTGTATGTTTCTTTAAGATTGTTGCACATAAATTATGGTATAGCAAGTCAAGAGATGAGACACACAAGGTGGGTGTTGCTAAAAACAAAAAAATATTTTTTCAGATCACCCTATACGGCTTCCTCAACTTCCTCTCGTGATTTTGATGTCCTTAATGCTTTATACATGCCGAACATCGCTCCAAGTACATTATCCTACATGTATGACACAATAGCACCTGCGCACAAATGAATCAACCAATTATAAACGTATTAAGGACCTTATATCTACGGACATTATATGGGCAAAGTCGCAGAAATCAAAATTTTACAACCCATGAACTGAATGTATTGGGAGGCTCTATAGGGAAGAGGTTGCCTTGTTTTTCAACCTGAAGGTAAATCTGATGTCACGATTATGGTAAATCATCATGCTCTCTGAAGAATCACGGCTTTTATGATAAAAAAAAAGCCACACCCAACGCCACAACTCCTGCTTGTTTTATTGATACCTGCACGAATTCAACATGAAGAATCCATTCCAATTTAAGTCATTTTAGCATGTACATTGGTAAGTTTTCAAATCTCAAGAAGTGCTGAAAATACGAAAAATGATGCCAATGGTTTAAACTGGACGCTGAACCCACCTCGCCAATTGACTTCAACATGAAATCTGCTTTTAATTCATAATCCCTAGAAACAGCGTGCCAATAATCATAAATGGACAAGATACTTATATAGAATGATGACTTTATTGTTTGTTTATTGTAAACTTCTTACTCGTATAAAAGATTTGTAGCATTCTGAGGGATTCGTTAATGCAGTCAAGGCAGCTTCCTGAAGCGGTGCAGGAGCGGAATCTGTAACTTCAAATGCAACACAAGATGGACCTATAACCCACCCAACCCTCCAACCTGATACAAAAGAGAAAAGTAATTAGTAGAGGTGTCATGATGAGCGGGTCAAAACAGGCTTGGTTTTGAAGATTTAATTTTCCTGTCACACTATAGAACTTGTATTCTGGAACGGTTTTAAGGCAGCCGTGATTTCAGCAAATGTAAGACGTAGTTTTGTGTCTCTATTACAGAAAACGAATATTTTTTAAAAATATTTAAAGGAACAAAATATTCACCTGAGAAATGGAAGAGTCAGTGTCATTTATCAGTAACGGTTTTACTTAGCAGTCCCAAACATCCCCTTAACACCTATGCTGCACTCAGGATCACACAGGCTAAAACATGAATTAGGGGTGTTGGGTATAACGTGCGAGACAAATTTAACTATTTAAAACTTGTTAATTTACCTTGATGTCCTTCCCAGATGCTGCGAGCTCCCTCGTTGGCCAAATGCCTCTTTCAAAGAGACATTATAACACCTTCATGTTCACATAGCCATTATAACACCATGAAAAAAACATAACTAAAATGGATAATCTTTTTTATCAAGATTTAGAACCCATATCCAATATTGTAAAACAAAATCTATATCAATGCAAAAATTCAGATTTTGAAACTTAAAGTTGTGCAGATCTAACGAATGAATACCTTTCTCGCTCTTTACGCCTCTCTTCACGGAGCTCATCTCTCTCCATCCGGTCTTATCTTTATGCTTTAGATTCTCTAGGTTGGTCCCGGTCCTTCACACGTTTATGCTCATGTTCACGTTCAATTGTCATAGGCTTCTCTGTGTCCATCATATTCTTTACAGAAGGTGCCTAAGAACCTGCACCAGTATCAGCTCTCTCGGATCTCGCTTTCTGGACCAAAGCACATAATTTTGGCTCCTTCCGTTCATTCTCCTTCATCATAAAATCCTTCTACAATTAAACCTTGTGTCAACAGCTTCTCTAACATGTTGTTCTGCTACATATAATGCTTCAGAGATTTTTGCAAAATTATTATTAATCTGGAGCTCTTGAAGCCCTCTACCATCAACAGCCAAACGTTTATCAAGTGGAATCTTATACCCTTTAGGTTTCTTCCAGTTGGAGATGTACAAAGGGATTCTCCAATCCTTCTTGTCCTTCACAATCACAGGTCGAGGAGGGGAATGCATAACCGGAACATGGGGTTAACAGTATTATATATAAATCTCAGCTTTATACTCAATTATAAGAAAACAATGATCTGGTCGGGTTTCTCTTCTTTTGCTGCTGCGGTTCGTGAAAGATTAACAAACCATTCTTGTCTGCCATCCATTATCCAAGAATGAACTGAAGTTGCTGGTTTGATTGAAGAAACCAGTTTTGACAGTGCCGCATACTAATCAAAATAAAGTTGGTTTATCTTGTTCGACCTTTTTCTTCTTGGCTTTCACAACCAAGTGAACAAAGATAAAAAAACATAGAACATATATAACCTAAGTTTCTGCAGCTGCTGAACATCATATCCTTGAAACTTCTACGGCGCCTCTTTGTTCTGTTCATGCTCTTGGTGCCATTTGTCTTCGGGTATGTCTAGGAACATCTCTTCTTGTAAAATTTTCCGTACAATTCAGCATTTTAGCATGTTATATGATCTTGGTGCAATATTAATCATAAAGATAAAAAATATTGTGTGAACTACAACATAATAATCAATATTTATGCTCAGCTCACCATCGATTAAGCAACTAATGGATGAATGATCTAATAAGAGAAAACAACTAATCAAAATGACCTAAAAAAAATCAACTTAAAGCTTTAATGGAATCATATCATGTTTTACCTTGTTAATAAAATAGTTAGATTTCACATCCTTGTACCTTTTTTCCGGATATTATATGGTTTAAAGCAAGAACAAAGGCCATAAGTCGAGTTGATTCACATAACGTTAAACCTGCAGATTTGCTGGTGTGTTGGAACTCTTTGGAAAGTACTTTGATCTTAATGTTCCAATCTTGTAAAATCTATTAAGATCATTAACATACCTGTTTTTGTGCCAAAAGAATATCGGGAAGGTAGTCTCTAGGAGCACAACAACTGCTGGACAACGTTCATGTAAGTTGCCCCATCTGAGGACACATCACCAACTACTGCAAGCATAATATCAACGGGCCTGCAAACAAAAAAATTAAAAGAAAAAAATAACCTTGTCTTTCCTGTTGATATCACCCTTCTCAAGCTTAGAGAGAACACTTTGTTTACTTTTCAGACGTCAAATCCTCCACCTCATCAATATAAGCAACTCGAAGAGCTTCAACTCTGTAAGTAAACCGCACAATTAGAATATCGTTTTAGAACTTAAAATCACAACAGAAATAATACAATATGCAATAGCATTTGAGAATACAATTAGCCAAATAAAGATGAACTGGACAACATATATCTCACTTTTTGAATAATAGTCCAACATCAGTAGCCTCTGTCTTTTGATCTTCCCTCTGTTTTCTGTATATCTAAAACGTGACAAAATATGTGTATTTGATGTCTGCAACTTGGATTTGAAACACCAAAAGAGCCAAACTAAATATAAGTGAAGATCTTTCTTAGCACTTACCATCTGAGCTTTACAACCATTTTAAAGACGCTTAAACTATGATATAGCTATAAGTTTATCTACAGGATTTGCGTCTAGTATAGCACACGTATCAAATTCAAGCCTAACAAAAAACTTGACTCGAGATAAATGAACTCGGAATACTGTCAGCTCTGAATGTTATTTGGTGGAACTGGAAGAATGTGTTTCAAAGACACACCTCTAAATCACTGTGATCTCCACCCACGAACGAAACTCGAGTTGACCACCAAACTTCAGTTCAAACATGAGAGTGATTGCAGATTATGGTTGCTTCTGCTGACACCAGAGGAATACCAAACAACCTCATCTGATCATTATCAGAAACATATTCATCAACAATATTTTTGTCAAGATACAAAAAGAATAATAAGGGAAATATTTATATGTCCTCCCAACATTGAATCTGCTTTGTTTATTGTTTCATCTGAGTTACAATAAATGGATGTTAACCATAACGACACGATAAGCAATTCCAAACAACCACTTAGAATAATATCAAGATTTATAGTACAAAGTTCCAAGAAATATTAAGTGACAGGCTGGTCTTTTGTGATCGTTTTTTAAATGTGTGTGCCAAGGATTTTATATATCATTGTCACTTCTTCCGGGCAAATATGCAGCCATTTATGATCATCTGTCAATTCAAGTGCAAAATAAATAAATATGCACTAAGGGTAGTATAATAATATTCGCTCTAATAAAAAAAGACTATTAGTACTTACTTTTTCTCAAGCTTCTTATGTAATTCGAAAGGCAAAGATGGCTTTCAATAAATTTCTTACGTTGTATTAAAGTGTATGCAGTATATATGTAGATTTGGAAATAGAATTTAAGTCTGAGGAAACAAAACTTACTGGTAGGAGCAATGGATGCCAATGTTTGATCTGCAATCAAAGGTCATTCTTCAAGTATCAAAACATAAGAGTGATTAGTTGCAACTTCATACATGATAGCACACTATGGTTGTTGCTGCAGACACCAGTTAAATACCAAAAAGCCTTATCAGATAATTATCAGATACATAATCATCAGCATATGTTTATAATGTGGATTGTTTAGTCAAAGTAATTCTTTGGTTTTCTAGAAAACACAACTAACAGGCCTTTAGATGTCACATTCACAAGCAGAAACAAAGCAAGGGTATGCTTTAACTTAGTTATCATTGTATTTTGGAGAAGACATATAAAGTAATGTTACTTCATCTACTTACTTTTACTATAACAGCAAATAAAGATGTTAAAACCTTCGGCAATGCTTGTCAAGCTGCTCCAGAGTCCCTCTTCCACTTGCCTTTAAATTTAGCTTCAACCTCAGTTCGCGCTCTAATATTTGCTACTCCTATATTATGACACAAAATGAAATTTAAAGCACTTTCGAGATCTTTGAAAGTATATAGACAAAGCTTTTTGTAATTTCTTTTTCTAACTTTAGATTGTTTGTGAAAAGAATCACGCAACCATTCACGGAGAAAATGGAAGGCTGCTAAGCTAAATACAATTTTAGATGTTATATTTTGTGGTCTTAATTTAGTCAAATCTACTTGTCTTGCCCTATATGATTGACCCTTAATTGCTAATCCTGTGAATTAACAAATGCTTAATAATTTACAGTAGAAACTATTTGTAGTACAAACTTTTACATACATTAAAAGTATGTTGTCAGTTGACATTTATCAACATTATCATACTCATACAAAGACATACAAAGTAAACTTTAAAAGTATTTGTAGTCAAAACATGACCAAGTCTTACCTGTGGATGTCGACGCACGACTCTAGCAATAGAATACAAAGTAAAAGACTTATGGTTTGATTATTCGAAAATGTACCTAAATTAAAAGCTGCAGCTCGAACGTAATGATCTTGATAGAAAACGCATAATGTCTCATATCGAAAAGTTCCACTTCCCAATATATACAACACGATCCACCTCGAGTAATGTCCACATTAGCGTAAGCCTCACACTCACAATCCCTTTTACAAATCTCACCACACGTACCCATATTCATCATTCGATCAACGAAAACTTTAGAACTCTCGTTTCATATATTTCAAAAACAAAAAGCCATCCGACTCCCAATCCAACTCAGACGTCGTAACACACCCGTCCGACCAACCTCACTCAACAATTATTATTTTTTAATTAGAGCACTAACCTTGATTGAATGATCGTTTTATACTAAGACACTGTTACCAGCTTTATGATTTCGGATTCCCAGTGGAATTGAAAGGGCATCCCCAATAGAGAACTGTACAATTACAATCGGATGAATTAACAAAGACAAAGTCAGGGATGAAGTGTTCACCGAAGGAAAATCCAGAACAGTATAATTTTTCTTCAGTTAGATAAAATACATATGGACATCAATCATAGAAAAATCGATTAATTAATAAGAACAGATTTAATAAAAAGGAATATCGATTAACAATACCTTGTTTCTTTCAGTGTTTTATGAATACTTTAGGGTTTTTGTAATTGTGTTAGATTTTAATGAATGATAACTAATCGGAGACTATCTTACCGAGTTTTATTTAAGTGTGCGATTAACTTTTTTCGGTTCCGGTTCGGGAATTTGTAAGCCCAAAACGTAAGCTCATGTGCTGACTGGGATTAGTCTTTAGATTGATGACGTGGCAAATCCCTCCTGTTATATATAATGTAAAGATATATATATATATATATATATATATATATATACTAGCCTTTAGACCCGTCCGATGGACAAGCTAGCTTTATGTATATATTTTTTAATGAAAATTGAATTTATGTGTGTTTGTATTAGAAGTTTAGTATATGTAGTGTTAGTTATGACATTAATATTTTAATAATGTAGCATAGAAAAGACAAAAATAACATAGTTTAAGATATTTTATTTATTTAAGAATATTATGAGTTAATAAAATTTGCATACAAGGGGTGAGCATGGGGCGGTTTGGGGCGGTTTTATGTTAAAACCAAAAACTAAACCGCAAACTTCGGTTTTTACAGATTGCAAACCATTTGAATTATGTTTTTTCGATTTTGGTTTTTCGATTTTTCGGTTTTTTTCATTATAGTGGTTCGGTTTCGTTTTTTTTGGGTTTTTTTTCTCCTTTCATTTTACGCATTGGGTCGTTTTCTATATACAAAAACCACATTAATAATTGATCACTTTCGACACAAACTAAAGTCATCATAATTGCAAGTTGCAACCAAAAATAATAATTTCAATCAATTATATACACTACAATAATAGCAACTTTAGCTACCATCAAATTATAAAAAGCCTAAAAATCATAATGAAAACTCGTATATAGGAATCACAAATCTAACAAAATTTAGGTGAAAAAAATAATGATCTATTACTTTAAATTGTTTTACAAATGTGTATATTTAAACAAAAAGAAAACAACTAAACATATTAGAAATATCACAAATAGAACTATCTAAAGATATAAAACTATATTAATTTTGAAGACCTAAGTGGGGCGGGGTGGTTTTTTCGGTTCGGTTTTATACATGCAACCAAAAACCGCCCCAAACATTCGGTTTTAAAAAATATGAAAACCAACCCTTCGGTTTTTGAAATGGGGCGGTTTTTATGGTGCGGTTTTTTTCGGTTTTTCGGTTTTTGGTTCGGTTTTTCGGTTTTATGCGCACCCCTAGTTAACGTTATGAATAAGTTTGTTACATTAATTTTTTTAGAATTTTAATAATATTGTGTAAATATTATATATATTTTTTAAATTTTATGAGCTAATAAATTCTGTATATGTTAATGTTATGAATAACGTTTTTACATTAATGTTTTTTTGAAATTAATATTATTGTTGTGCATTTTTATAGAATTTTGCATTTAAGGCATTGTTTCACCATCCTTCCTTATATATTTTTATAGAATTTTGTATTCAAGGCAACATTTATAATTCATATATATATTTTATAGAATTTTATATTTAAAGCATCATTTTTAATTCCTATTTTATTTTTGAAGCATTTTATGGAATCATTTTTATAGAATTTTGTATTTAAGGCATTGTTTCACCATCATTCCTTATATATTTTTATAAACTTTTGTATTTAAGGCATTATTTGTAATTCCTGTATATATTTGTATAGAGTTTTGTATTTAAGGCATCATTTTTAATTCCTATTTTATTTTTGAAGCATTTTATGGAATCATTTTTACAGAATTTTATATTTAAGGCATTGTTTCACCATCCTTCCTTATATATTTTTATAGAATTTTGTATTTAAGGCATCATTTGTAATTCCTATATATATTTTTATAGAATTTTGTATTTAAGGCATCATTTGTAATTCCTATTTTATTTTTTAAGCATTTTATGGAAACACTTTGATGAATTACATGTGTCATTTTTATAGAATTTTGTATTTAAGGAATTGTTTCACCATCCTTCCAATATAAGGGTTTTTGATTTGATTTGATTTGATTTGATTTGATTTGATATATATATATATATATACTAGCGTCATAAAGGGTAGCTTTTTTCTTGTTTCGGAGGGTTTAATATTGTGCGTTTTTAGTTTCTTTAATTTGTAATTTAACCTTTAGTATATTTTAGTTATAGTTACGCGTCAATAACGTTTATTTGTGGTCAGCGGGCCGAATTGTTTTTTTCTTAATATGAACGAACCATTGACAATGAACCTGTGACCTGGTGACTCGGTTGGGTTGACCTAATGATCGACCTCGTTACCCAGTGACTTGACCGGGTTGACCCGGTGGTGAAAGCGTAAGTTGATATATTGTTATAATATGACTCTTAAATTTATGTTAAAAACAGATATTTTTAAAAGATTTAAAATTCAATCCGAATTTTAAAAAAATATATATATATCGAAAATTAATAAAAAAAATTCATGTCTAAACCTCCCAAACACGCATTAATGAAAACAAAAGCCTTTACACTTGGATAAACCATAAAAAGAATACCAAATTTCAAAAAAAACCGTTATGTTATTTTCCTATACTGGAATGACACAAGTTTAATAATAGCAACTGTTGTTTTGGGTCTTTAAATATATTTTTATCCGACACAAGTTTGTGTGTTTAATTTTTATTATTCCATGGCAATTTTTACATGTCTAAACCTTTACACTCAGATATTTATTAAGCTGCGAAAATTAATTAAAAATTTAGAAAATAAAAAAGTTTGAAACTTCAAAAGAAAAATAATAAAAATATTTCAAAAATTAAAAACAAAACTGAAGGGGTTGTTTAGTTGTGAAAAACTTTTTATAATTTTCTGCTTCTAAATTTCTAGAGAAGGAAAGAGTTTTCTTTTCTAGAGCAGAATTGAAAATCTTGAATACCTGTTAAGATGGTATTTTTTATTTTCTAAAAAAATGAACGATGTTTAGACGAAACTATTTTCAATCATTTTTTTCATGATCATTTTTTTTCATGTATTTGCTAGTTTTTTTTACATTTTCATTTGTTTTTCGGTCTTCCTTTTTCACGTTTTCGTAAGTTCTTTTACGTTTTCATCATCTTTTTTATGTTTTCATCGGTATTATTACGTGTTCGTCCGATTTTTTAGGGTTTCATCAAGTTTTTTTTACGTTTTCTCCCGATTTTTTGCGTTTTCTTCGATTTTTTAGGGTTTCATCAGCGTTTGTATATTTTCGTCAGCGTTTTTACGTTTTTGTCAACATTTTTATGTTTTCATTAGTAATTTTACGTTTTCGTCAGTATTTTTACGTTTTCGTCCAAAATTTTACGTTTTCATCAATATTTTTATATTTTTGTATGTATTACGTTTTCATCAGCGTTTTTACGTTTTGCTTAGTTTTTTTTGCATATTTCGGACGAAAACGTAAAAATATTGACGAAAACTTAAAAATACAGAGGAAAACATAAAATTACAAACGAAAAAGTAAAAATACTGATGAAAAACATAAAGACACTTACGAAAATGTAAAAAATTAGACTAATACGTAAAAAATCGAACGAAAACGTAAAAACCTGACTTAAACGTAAAAAACAGACAAAACGTAAAAAATCGGATGATAATGTAAAAATTCAGACGAAAACGTAAAAAAACAAACAAAAACGTAAAAATACTGACGAAAACGTAAAAAAATCAAAAGAAAAAGTAAAAAATCAGACGAAAACGTAAAAGTTCGGATGAAAACGTAAATATTCTGACGAACGAGTACAAAATATGACGAAAACGTAAAAATACTGGCGAAAACGTAAAATTACTGACGAAAACGTAAAAATTCCGACGAATACGTAAAAATACTGACGAAAACGTAAAGTTACAGATGAAAACGTATAAGTACTGACGAAAACGAACTAAATCGAAAAAAAAAACTTAAAAATACTGACAACACATAAATTTACATATAAAAACGTAAAAATACTGATGAAAACGTAAACAACTGACAAGAACGTGAAAAACTAACCAAAACATACAAATAACTGACGAAAACATAAAAAAATGACAAAAATATAAAAAATGGCAAAAACGTGAAAAATGAAGAAACGTATAGAAAACTGATAAAGACATGAGAAACTGTAGAAACGTAAAACATTTGAAAAAAAACGTTAAAAAGTTACGAAAACTTAAAATAGGGTTAGAAATAGATATGTGAACATGTTTTATTTTTATTTGGGAAAAGAAATAGAAAGGGTAATATGGCGTTTGTAGTCTCTATTTAAAATTAGAATATGAAAATTTCATGACTTTTGGAAAATATTGAAAAAAAGTTGAAATAAACATGTTTTTAATCGGAAATTTAGAAATAAAAAAGTTTGAAACTTAAAAAGAAGTCTAATAAAAATATTTCGAAAATTAAAAACAAAAAATAAAGGTATTCAATTTTAGTGAGTTTAAGTGTATGGGTTAGTAGCAATTAAACAAAAACTTTAACATAGCAATATGGTTAGTTTGATTACCCCTAAATGAAAGGTCCCATGTTCAACTCTTGCAAATGGCATTTTTTTAAAGATAACAGAAATAATCAAAAACTGTGTTTTGAAAACGCGATTTTCAAAACAGCATTTCCAATCAAAACTGCGTTTCGAAAACGCAAGTTTCAAAACTGCGTTTCGAAAACGCATTTCAAAACTGAGTTTCGAAAACACAGGTTTGAAAACTGCGTTGTTTCGAAAACGCAATTTGCAAAATAGCGTTTTCAAAACGCAGTTCAGAAAAGTTCCAAAATAACGTTTCCAAAACGCAGTTTTAGAAAAGTACGATTTCAAATCATAAAAAATGTGGAAATTGGAGATTTTCTAGGAATTTCTCAAATCCTATTGGTTTAAAGATGTGACTGGAATATACTGGATAAAAAGTGTGGTTTCAAATCATAATTATACCTATATATAATATAAAGATATATAAAGATATATATATATATATATATATATATATATATATATATATATATATATATATATATATATATATATATATATATATATATATATATATATATATATATATATATATATATATATATATATATATATATATAGTGAAAGGTTATTTTCAGAACCAAATAAATGTACAGAACTGCGAGAACCACCTTAATACTCTTAACAATGCATATGTATTTTAATTATTATGTTTAAATTAACATTTAATAGTTGTTTTGTTGGTTATATATCCGAGTATGATAAGCGATATTAAAAGTGCACATGTGTTTTCTTACTATCCAACGAAAAGATAGTTATCATACATACAAAACAAATACATGTGCATACATGTTCTTAGTGACCTACGACAATAAAAATTCATGTATTTCTACCTAATAAACTAACCCGATATATATACATGTGCATTTTAAGAGTAAAAAGGTGGTTCTCGCAGTTCTGTATATTTATTTGGTTCTGAAAATAACCTCACCCTATATATATATATATATATATATATATATATATATATATATATATATATATCTATACTACTTTATAAAGCATTTGGGACTTTCTTAAAATAGTAAGGCTGAAAATTCAGACTTTTTTACCTACTAAATAAAGCAAGTTGTTCATATCTTCATCAACATTATATACTATAACCTTCTCTAACAACTTTTTGTAACAAATTTTTGTAACAACCTTTTAAAATAACATTTTTTCTTTTAAACTGAAAAATCTTTTCATTTATTTATTATTTTTATAATCTAATTTCATTATATTTTTTAAAATTTTGTGCTTTTTAATTCGATATCCATTTTTATATATTTTTATTAACTTTTAGTATTTTTTAATTTTAATAGGTTTTTTATTCGATTTTTTATAACTTAATGACTAAGAGATTAATATTTGTTAGTCTCAAAATTCGTTATTATTATGTACTTGCCGCCGCATTGCGTGGGTACCGTTCTAGTATATATATATATATATATATATATATATATATATATATATATATATATATATATATATATATATATATATATATATATATATATATATATATATATATATATATATATATATATATATATATATATATATATATATATATATATATATATATATATATATATATATATATATATATATATATATATATATATATATATATATATATATATATAGGGTGAGGTTATTTTCAGAACCAAATAAATGTACAGAACTGCGAGAACCAACATCAACCAATCAGATTTTTTTTGATTATTTATCTTTATGATTTTATCCAAAAGGGTATAATAGTAATATTACAATTAATTTTTTTTTGACTTTTTTATTAAAATCTTTTTTTAGTGATATAGAATATTCAACGATAGTTTTATTTGTATGTGCATGTGTGTTTGTGGTATTTTTATTCGACATGCAAGACTCTCGACATGTACATATGTTTTTTTTTGTAAAAAGAAAGTAAATTTATAAAAACATTAAGACAATTGAATTTTTTTTTTGGGGTAAAGGGGACTACACCCCGATAAAATATATTAATTCCCAAAAAACCAATAAAGTACAATGGAATGTGACTGAAGTGTCACATTAACCTCAAGCCAACACTTGAACTTCCTCTAATTCATATGACACACCATATGAATACTTATGCTAATTACATAACCAATAACCCCAATAGGAAAAAACCACCTAATGGCACAAACGCTAGTAAACCAATACACAGACATTTAAATAAGAAAAGATTCCGGCAAACTCAAAAGCTGAGCAAATCTAACCCCATCTCTGGACTTCTTGGTACGACATGTAAGCAGCTTTAGTCTGACAGTAGATAGAATGCACTCCACAACTTGATCGACTGTTCTCTTGACTAATTTAAACAACCTCCAATTCCGCTCTTGCCAAATAAAGTACGCCGATGCTGACAAGAATAATTTGGAAACTAAACTTTTGAGAGTCCTGCGGCCCGCCCAAGGCAAAATATAAGCAATAATGGTATCCCACACCGGACTCGGACACCCAAAATCAGCGACCATACGAACTTTATTCCATACTTGCTGCGAAAAACCACACTCGAAAAACAGATGCTCGTGTGAATCCTGTTGCCTCTCACACAAAGAACATTCTGACGCCAATGAGCTAGAAGCGTCCCACAAATAAACCTTGTCTTGTGTCTTAAGCTTTTGTTTCATAATCAACCATAGGTTAAATGCATGTCTAGGAATGCAGCTAGGAAACCACACAATATTGTGCCATGGAACTTTGACATCTCTAGGCCTTAACGAGGACCATGCCAACGAGACCGAGAAAGCCTTAAGAGCATTACCCTCAGTTCGCCAAAATAATTTATCCGAGACACCCTCATGTATATTCGGAATAGTAATATTATCAAGAATTGCATACTTACCTCGAAGAAAACCAGGCCATAACCACTGCCCATCCCGAATAACATCACAAATCTTAGTATTAAAGTCAAATCCCGAACGATGAATGTCTCTAGACGAGAGACAGTTGAATTTTTCGTTTATTGCATATGTGTTTTGCGTATTCATGTACGTTAAACAAACATTACATGAATGTGAAATTGTGAATACAAATACCACAACTTTGACAATGACAGCTAACTTTTGTACATATCTACAATTTCAAAATTTACAAATGTATTATGTTGATCAAGTGTTACTACATATATATGTAATATGTCACATTTGCATAATCCGATTTCTTTAACAGTTGGTTCACTTTTTCAGGTGTGCACACGTATTTCTCGCTTGGTTTAAGAGTCGGCCACATTCGCACATGTATTTTGAATCCTTGTGCACATGTGCTTTCATCGGTTTCTTCATTTTCATCGATATAATTAGCAATCTCCACCTAATAAATTAGAGAAAAGCAAGAAAGTACAATTAGATAACATAACAAACAAAGAGTATAAAGTAAAATTAAAGAACAGATCTTGTGACCACTTAAACACAAATCTAAATGAACCATTTAAACCAATTACAATTGTTAATATAGAAAACTAAAATACAAGCCATACGTATAAAAGAAAATCACCAAAAAAGACAAGAACTAGATGAAATACACATAGGAGAAGCATACATCAAAACCATTATAACCATTAAACTGCCAGCTCAGAATGCATTTGACATTAATATATATATATATATATATATATATATATATATATATATATATATATATATATATATATATATATATATATACATGATAACAATCAACCACACCAATTCTAACATGGAAATATACACATAAACAAACTCGGTACATCTGATTTCTTAAGAACCATAAAACACATGTGCACTCCTTTATTGATATTATACCAACCATAAGACACACATGCAAGG
Source organism: Glebionis coronaria (assembly GCA_025667525.1). Lineage (NCBI taxonomy): Eukaryota > Viridiplantae > Streptophyta > Magnoliopsida > Asterales > Asteraceae > Glebionis > Glebionis coronaria. The sequence goes on from JANFOE010001097.1 coordinate 82,723, forward strand.
TCAAGACAAGGTCACCGGTTAGGAAAAGATTTAACAAGGTCAACCTAAATTTTCTTTTCCTAATCGAAACAAGATTAAGAAAAAAAATATGATCAAATCGTAATGATTTTGAAAAAATTTCTTTTCGGATCGAAACAAGTTAAGACACAAAAATCAGATCGGATTTGTAATTATTTTGAAAAACATATTTTAGATCGAATATCCCAATTTTTTTAGATCAAAACAAAATTTAAAAATATTTTGTGCATATATGTTTTTTTTTATTTCGAGATGTTCCTAACAGCAATGAAACAAAAAGCATACTCTCAAATAAAATGAATAGCATTTTTCGCATATATAAAATCAATTGAGATAAATATGTGAGTTTTACTCAGCAACTTATAGGCACACAAACGTGAATAAGAAATTGACCAGTTTGAATGTTAAAATGTTACCTTTTTAGGTGGTCCGATCTGGAACATACCCGAATAAAAAATTGACTAAGCATATTTCGATCGATCCTTTTATCCCGCTACGTATGGTTGTTGGGTTTTCTTATTTTTTTGTAGAATCAGAAACATGCATCGCATATCTTTCTTCATTTTCAATCGAACAAAGAACAAGAAAATGTGGCCATAAAGGATCGTTTGTTTTGGGTTAAGAGAATGGTGGCTAGATCTGGAAGATTAGAGATGTGTGTATATAGTGAGTGGTTTTTTTTTGTGGGTGAAGGGGTCAATCCCCGTTAAAATATATTAAATCCTAAAAAAACCATGAAGTACAATGGAATGTGACTGACTGTCACATTAACCTCAAGCCAATGCTTGAACAACCTAGAATGAATGACATGCCATCCGTTTTACTTATCAAATACAAAGCCAATTACACCAATAGGAAAAAACCACCTAATGGTACATAAACAACATGAAACACATATCATGAAGCAACAAAAAATGACTCAGGTAACTTCCACAAACGATCGTAAGCTTCACTCTCTTTGGACCTCTTCAGACTGCATGAAAGGAGCTTTAACCGGACAGCAGATGTAACAGTCTCAGCAACTTGCGTGATCGTTCGTTTGCCTTTATTAAACAATCACCAATTTCGTTCTTGCCAAATATAATAGGTTGCAGAAGAAACAACCAGTTTGGAAACAACAATAGCCGTTGACCTTCTTTTCACAATAGGGTTAAGATGAGCCACCATACCATAAATATCACACAGCAAAGCTGCTAAACAAGTCTTCCCTTTAACTTTATCCCACACTGCTGCTGCAAAAGAACAACTGAAAAAAAGATGCTCATGAGAGTCCGCTTGAACTTCACACAGCGAACAAACATCACCTAGCGAAGAGGATGCATCCCAAAAAGAGAGACGGTCCTGCGTTTTCAATTTATGCTTGACAATCAACCACAAATTAAATGCATGGCGAGGAATATTATGAGGAAACCAAACTGTATTAAACCAAGGGACTTTAAGATCCCTTGGTCTAATAACCGACCAAATCTGCTGCACAGAAAACTTTGGCACCGTGGAATTACCAACACGCCAAACCAACCTATCTGATTGAAAATCATCACTATGGGCAGTACCCTACAAAGGTGGATAATATAAAAACTAATGAAAAAACATAGTAAAATGGCTTTTTGGGCCTTCAAAATTCCTTAACCAGCCTAAAGTTGGTTACAGCGATGTTCCTCTTCCTTGATGAATTCTGATGTGGTATTTATACTTCATGAAACGGCACTAATTAAACATCGTGACTTTCCAGAAAGCAGTTATATCTGTTAAGCTTCGGTTTCGTGAGCTATTGCAATAAATAAATATAACTTCTTTGTTTGTTGGATCTAAGGTCTGAAATCAGGTTTGGGAATAGTTTAGGTGATAAGCTATCTATTGGTTATCTGGTTAGTGGTGATTGGTTGAGAAAATCATATGATGGTTGGGTAGTGCTAAAAGTGAATAAAAATGAATTTGGGAGGTGCTACGATACTTTATTCTAGCATTGCGTGAGGGCACGACAATGGTTTAGTATGTTGAAGATTTTACATGTTTAATCTCAGGTAATAATACTTAGTTTTGCTTGGATGGGAGCCCGCAGGATATTTTCATAGCTTGGAGATTTTTGTAAACCCTAATTTGGGCGCTGATAATTCAGCGCTGACGAGAAAAAGTTCAGCGCTGACAGGAACAAATTCAACGCTGACAAGCACAAATGCAGCGCTGAATGTTATCTTATAAAATTGATGAATATTAATTAATGCAAGATAGGATATTTCGCAAGCAATTCCGGAGGCCAGACCGAAATACCATTAACAGGAAGATTTTGTACCTTTGAATTTAACGTAAGCCTAGCTCTATGGATATCACGAAAAGACACATGAGAGCTAATAGGCCCAGAATCACACCACTTATCGAACCAAAGAGAAGTATTCGCACCATTCCCAAGATTACTCTAGAAATACTCACGAATGATGGGCCTCATCTCCAGTATTTTGCGCCAACCCCAAGAGACATTACCACGCAAAGGAATACTCCAAAAGTTACGACCTTTAAGTTTATACTCGTGAATCCATTTAACCCACAACGAATCTTTAAAAGTAAGCAACTTCCAAATATTGTTAACCATAAGAGCAGAATTAAAGTATTCTAGGCGACGAATACCTAAACCCCCTCGTCCTTAGGAAAGCAAGCCACTTCCCACGCAACTTTAGACCTCCCTTTCTTCATAGGGCCATGACACCAAAGAAACCCACGCATAATTTGTTGTATATCCCGGAGAATCCGAGAAGGAATAATGAAAACTGAAGCCCAAAAAACATGCATAGAACCAAGTACAAACCTGATCAATTGAAGACGTCCCACGATAGAAAGAGATTTATTCTTCCAGTCTTGAACCCGATTGAGAACCTTCTCTACCAGCTCGTTACAATCCCTTATCATTAACCTAGAAGAAATTAGTGGAACACCTAGATATTTGACAGGAAAACGGCCTTCTTCAAAAGGTAAAACATCAAGAATGCCACGTTTAACACAATTTAGGACATTGCAAAAGTACGCAGTACTTTTTGGCAAACTAGGATGTAAACCAGAAGCATCTTCGAACTCCTCCAAAGCATCTTTTATAACCCTAGCAGAATGAACATCCCCATACGTAAATAAAAAGAGATCATCCGCAAAACATAGGTTAATGAGCTCCATCCGAGAACAATATCTATGATATGTGAAAACTCCTGAATTCGCCACCCTCCTATGAAGCATAAGAGTCAAAATTTCCATAACAAGCGTAAACAAATAAGGAGAAAGAGGGTCTCCTTGACGAAGACCCCGCTTACCCTGAAACTACCCATACAACGCCCCATTAACACATATGGAGTATAAAGTGGTAGTGACACATTCCATAATCCAACCAATCATCCTCGTAGGAAAAACAAACCCTTGAAGCACCATACGCATGAAAATCCAATCAACCGTGTCATACGCCTTCTGTATGAAAACTTTAAATGCACAGCGAGGAGTGCCCCTATCAAGATGATACATATGCATAAGCTCTTGCGTCAACAGAATGTTATCAACTATGTTTCTACCCGGGATGAAGGCAGATTGGTTAGGGCTCACAATAGACTGAATATCGTGCTTGATGCGGTTAGCAATAATCTTGCTAATATACTTGAATAAAACATTACAGCGTGAAATAGGCCTATAATCCGTAACCTTTGAAGGCGATCTGACTTTGGGAATCAAAGCTATAATAGTGTGATTAAGCTCTTTCAAAAGCTTACCATATGTAATAAACTCCTTAATAGCCCTAAAAACCTCCTGCCCAATGATACTCCACGCCTTCTTGAAGAAGGTTGCTGTGTACCCATCCGGACCAGGAGTTTTTTCATCACCCATGGAGAAGAACGCCTCCTTGATTTCCATATCCGAAACCTCACAAACCATAGCAGCAACATCATTATCAGTAATAACCTTACGAAATAAATTATGCATATTGAAAACCTGATTATAATTAGATGCTCCAAGAAAGGCTTCATAATGAGTGACAAACGCCTCCGGGACCTGATCATTGGCAAACGTATTACCTACTCCATCCATGACCACGTTGATTCTGTTTCGACTAGTTCGACTCTTGACAGCTTTATGAAAGTAGGTTGTGTTCGAATCTCCCTCCTTTAACCATGTAACTTTAGCTTTCTGTTTAAGAAACCCCTCTTCTAATAGCACATCATGGTTGAAATCAACAACACACTTCGCCTCTTCAGCACGCAACGTAGCATTAAACGGATCATTATCATGAGCCGTTTGAATCCGATCCAATTCACCACGCAGCGCTATAACATTCAAATGAATAGTACCTTTATCATATAAAAGCTTTCGAAAAGGCTTCTTGAGCAGCTTAAGCTTCTTCACAATAGAAAACATATGAAACCCACTAATACACTAGCACCAAACTCCTTGGATAGTTTCTGTAAAGTGCTCATGATTAGCAAGAACATTAAAAAACTTAAAAGGAGCAGGCTTACGTTTAGTAATAGTAGGAATACAAAGCACAGCAGGAGAGTGATCTGAAATCCGGTATGGTTTAAAAATAGCGTCGGCACCCAGAAACTCAGTAGAAAATCCTAAATTGGCCATGATGCGATCAAGCTTCTTAAGGATCCCATGAGAACCTTTCGGTTTTTGACTCCAAGTGTATTGCAGCCCTATTTTTTGAATATCCATAACTTCAATATCATCAACACACTCCTTGAATTCCCTCATCGAGATATCAATAGACGAACTTCCCGCAGTAGAATCATCCAAGAACATGGCAGCATTAAAATCCCCCATCAAACACCACGGACGATTACGCACATAACTCTTATGAATACTCAAACTGCGCCACAATGGGCGGCGTTGGTTATATTTGTTATGGGCATAAACGAAGGAACAAAAGACCTCCTTCTTCTCAGCCTTCAACCAAATACGCGTATGGATAACTTGGTCATCCTGAGAAATGACCATAACATCAACATCATTATGGTTCCATCCTAAAATAATACGCGTACCTTTGCTACAAAATGACCCATTAGAAGACCAATTCCAGTGCCTGAACACCAGCGAGCACAACCTATGAAGATTAGAATCCCCAACATGCGAATCCAAAATAACACACATAGAAAGACTGTTTTCCGAAATAACTTGTCTAACTTCATTTTGTTTAGGGTAGAAGTTCAAACCCCTAATATTCTAAGAGGCTATATTAATCATTGGACACCTGAATAACGGGAGTGCTTGCCCCCTAGTTTTGATCCTCCATAATTAATTCCTCGTCGACATCGTCGTCACTAGCATTAAGCAACAACTCATGGTTAGTACTAGCTTCCTCATCAATATCATCTGGAACATCCAGCGCACTAAATGAATTAGTAGTGTTAACCACATGTTTAGGCACCTTAGGGACAACCTTTAGCGAAGGTTGAGACACCTTTGCATTCGCCTTAGAAGATTCACCTTGTTCCCTCCTAACCTGCAGTTTAGGAGCAGGTTTAGTAAGTTTTATCCCACTAATCGGCTGCTTATGTGTTTGTTTCGCCTTAAATTTTTTCTTCTTCACTTCCACAAACCCATCATTATCAGCCAGAACCACTTGCTCAACAACCTGCTTTTTGGGACATTTATCATCAACATGATCAAAAATAGTGCAAGTGGAACACCTAGGAGGCTTCCAATCATACTCAATGTCAATTGTTGCTAAAGAATGCCCCATGTCCTTTCCTTTTGGAATAGCAATGACAACTGATTCCAACAACTCTACATCAGCCGAAACTTCAATAAGAGCCCTAGCGTATGTACTACGTCCCCATGAACTCAGGCACATAGTACTCGTATGGGAGTCCAACATAATTGGATTCCCAATTTGAGAAGTAATAACACTCAGTCCAATTTCAGAATACGCCACTATAAGAACATGATGCAACTTAACCCAAACCGGCGCCTTTGTTACCTCAGCCTTCTTCAAATCAGTCGTCGGCGTCCATATATTTAACATCAATGGAACCATACGAATCATCCAAGGGCCATTCTCCAATACCCCATTCATACCTTCTTTGGTTTCAAACTGGAAAAGGAAAAACTCCTCATGCAATTGTACACGCTTAAGACCAAACTTGGCCCAAGTGTTTTTAACATAATTCTGGACCAATGGGAATGCTAACCTCTTACCAATGAAATAGCCATAAAGAGTATGAGTAAATCTTTCTTGAATAACTTCCATAGCCTCCCATGGAAGAGCTGCAGCAGCCCCAACAACCACTTCGTCATTCCTTATCTTGGTGATCTTAGCAACCTTCTTAGTATCTCTCTTGTGCACCACTGGCGCAAAAGATTGGCTGTTAGTATCCACCGCCTTAGATTGAACATTACTAGTCTCCTTCACAGGGACTCTTTTAGACAATAATTTCCCTTCGATGTTCTTAATTTTAGACGCCAAAACCTGCGCACCAGATGGTTTAACATTCAATGACGGCTTGTCAGCACCAGATGGTTGAACCCCAACTGATTCTTTCTCTCCAGACATATTCAAACAAAATGAAACCCTAAAAAATTAGGGCACGAAACCAAAACCCAATCACCCAATAGCCGGTCGCCATCATGGAGACACCAATAAAATATTAATAATATAAATCTCAATCAAAAACCCTAAAAACTATTACACGATGGAACCCTAACCACACAAATCGTTACTATCCCCACGTTGAATCAAATAACACGTGATTACCAACCCTAGATTATCACACTACTCACGGACGAATGGATCACAAAGAGAATAGGGAGAACAAGTTCAAAGCCTACCTCCTATCACACACTCGCTGATGACCAATATGAATATCCGAGAATGATAAACCAAATGTTATCAATGAATGATGAAGGATCAGAAAAGATTAATGGCGGCAGGAATTAGAAAAATTGCCCATAGTTAGAGAGAATTAGGGTTTGTTGGTTTCTTTTGTCTTCATGAGTATTTGACTATGGTGAGTGGTTGTGAAGTTATGATATGTAACTGCTCCATCGGTATCTATAATCATAGTTTTTGTTTATTTGAAAATCCCTATAATACCCTTTTTATTTTAGTTAAATATATTTTATTTTCATTTTAATTACAAAAGTGCCATCATCATTTGTGACCATTGATCAAAAGAATAAAAGTTTGAGATTGGTTCTAGCAGTTCTGTATATTTTTTTAGTTCTGAAAATAACTTTACACTATATATATATATATATATATATATATATATATATATATATATATATATATATATATATATATATATATATATATATATATATATATATATATATATATATATATATATATATATATATATATATATATATATATATATATATATATATGTATATATATATATATATATATATATATATATATATATATATATATATATATATATATACATACATACATATATATATATATATATATATATATATATATATATATATATATATATATATATATATATATATATATATATATATATATATATATATATATATATGGGGCTAAGTTTGACATAAGAAAATAAGATAGCGCCATGTCATATCCTACATGGCGTTTTCTTATTGGCTACTAGGTTATATCTAATTTATTTTGGAAACTAGATTATTTTTGTATAAGATTTTCCGAACCTTAACATTTACCATAAACTATTCGTCTGTTTTGTTTATCTTATTAAACCCTAATATTAATCGTATCAACCACATTAACTATCTCCATTAAATCAAAAAAACTCATATTCAAAAAATAAAACCCTAAATCGCCATCATGATCATGATCTCATGTATTTATTCACATGTTAGAAAGTCATACATGTAGTTATATAATCTTTTTTTTCTTTGTATTTTTTTGTAGGACTTATAAGGTACTAATTCTCAAAATTGCTTTGTTACGTTACATAATTATAAGGTACATAATCCTCATAATAATCTTTATAATTCTGTTTTTTACAAGTTGCTGCTCAAAGCATACTCTAAAGAACATAACAGATTACAAGGATGGTTTAATAAATTAAACTTGATCATCGTATTTTATGTAACTGCTCGTTGTTCATATGATTCATAGGTACAAGATCTTATTGTAGAGTTGAATGAAATATTTGCACATGATGTTGTTGATAAAGAAGAATCATGGAAATCCAATGTTGCATCAACCATTAAAGTTGATGTATCTGATAATGAAACGAAAGAACCACTAGGTTTCTCCCAAAGGGATGGAAATAGCTTTGGATCCATTCATAAGGTATGCTCACTAACCTACAAATCATTTTGTGGAAACAAAATATATTGATCCGAAAAAAGATGGTGTTATTTGACCCGTTACACCCCAAACTCGCAATTAGCTGTAAGCTGATCAAATAAGGTGTTACAAACACCCCCTGTCCCTGGATATAATCTTTTATAGGATGGCTTTGTTCACTACCTTTTCACGACATGATTATTAATTAATTATTTCTTATATGCGGAATAGGCGCTCGACTATACTATAGCGATAACTTCGATATCAAATATTGTTACAGGTTCTTAAGCGTCACTTTTTAATTTGTAAGTTTAACTTTTCCATTGCTTTATTATCTAAAAGAAATGCGAACCTTGAAAGGTCTAAGTTACCTATTCTGTAATCCATGTTTTTGGATGCTTAAGAGTGAAGGCTATCTACTAATCAGATGCGGGTATGTCCTTTGATACTGAAGGTTTCACATGTAATTGGTGATCCGAATCCCATCCCAAAACTGATATCGGTCCTGGCCATGAATAAAGAAGATGACGGGCTTTCTGTTATCTGAAATTCTATAGGGAGCGAGTGTGCGCCATCAATCCATACATGATCTACCACAAATCAAGTGAATAAACCAGTCATCAAATTTCAAGAGAGAACGGAACAAATTTGAGAATGTATGATGTTTTTTTTTTTTGGTAAAAGGGTAACAATGACCCCGGTAAATAGAACCAAAAAAAGCGTTGAAGTACAAGGAATGTGGCTGAAATACCACATTAACCGCAAGCTACAGGCAGCTTGTTAAACAAAATGTTTATGACAGGCCATAAACATTAACTAGTCTAGAATACTGGAAATATATAAACTAGACAAAAACCAAGACGATAACATAAAGTTACGAGGAAAATAGTAAAATATCAACATGGGATCAGCCAGTTGGAGTGCTTGCCCCAATATTAGTGTTGAGAAGATTCACCGATTCATCAAAAACGACCTCGACTCCCTCCTCCTCCTTATTATCTTCCTCGCTTACTTGAACCCCTTCGTCAATACCAGGCATGGACAAAGATGAAAATTTATTAGATGTAGAAACACTGCTCATTTGAGCTTTACCCTTGTTCGGACCATTAGGATTGCTAGACTGCTGCAACTGACCAGATTTAGTATTCAAACTACTACTATTATCACCACTCGTACTTGCAGTATCCAAGTGAGTTTTTGGACGAAAAGCAACCGTCTTACCTGTTTGGAAACCCTTGCTCAATGGAACACCTCTCGGAACTTGATTCCCTAAATTACCTTTGTACTTCTTCCTCTTGCTTTGCACTTGTTGGAATCCATCATTATCAACATGAGTTGTCACATTTTCAACCGTTTTAGGTTTAACATTTTTCGGACAAGAATCAAAGGAATGACCAAAAAGATTACAAGTATGACATCTAGGCGTTTTCCATTCGTATTCAACACGAATTAATTCCTTAGTACAACCAGAGCCATCAAGATCAGGGACACCAATAGTAACGTTATCTATAAATTCCGAATCAGCATTCATCTCAATAAGACAACGAGCAAAACTACAACGACCCCAAGACTCTTTGCACATATTATCAGTATAATTATCCATCATAATAAGCTTACCAAGAAACGAAGCAATTAAACTAATACCTTCCTCTTCAAAAACCTGTAGCGGGACATCATGAAACTTGACCCATACCGGAATACGAGTTAGTTCCTCCTTTAGAAGATTCGTTTTCATAGTCCATTTCTTAAGAAAAATTGGTGAATTATGAACCATCCACGGACCACCTTCCAGAACCGCATTAAGACCCTCACTAGACCCAAATTGAAAAAAGAAAAAACCTTTCTCATTCATCATGATACGCTTAATACCATGTTTTGCCCAGTTATTCTTAGCAAAATACTCAACCACAGGAAATGCAATGCTTTTACCAAGAAAGTAACCATATAAAGTGTTGTGGTAGCGAGTATTTACTTTTTCAACGACCTTCCTAGGAATAGAGATATTAACCCCTTCACAGACATTTTCAGAATTAAACGAAGAAGAGATTGCATTAATACCTCCATTAGTAGACGTAACCATATCAGCTTCAAATTTGCAAAGTAACTCCAGAATTTCTTTAGCACGGTCATGTGAGATCATTTCCCAAAAAGGATGTTTCTTCATTCTTAATTCATGCATAAATTCACCCGCATCACCAACCGTGCGAATCTTTACACCAAATAATTTCAAAACCTCATGTAGATTACACGGTTGCATACCATTAATGGTTGCAGCCTTAGCTGCAAGATCCAAAAATACATCACAAGAAGAGGAAACATTTGTAAGAGGGTCATCTGTTTCCTTAGCCATTTGTGCAAAGTGCACACTCGAACCACCTGAACTTAGTGAAAAAGTTCTGCTAGTTAGATTCTTATGGCGTTCACACAAAACTTCATAATAAAGCATAGTGGTCTCCTTAGGTAAAGTAGACCATTTAGGAAATTTATTTGCCTTAACACCATTTGCAAACACTTCAATGTCACGCACAGTATTCAAAGGAATAGAAAACAAATTAGATATCTCCTCTAACGTTACTAAAACCTTAAGATTAGACACCTTAATCACATCATTCCAACCTGTAAACAATGGCTTACCACTTTCATTGCTCGAATCCATGTTCATACTTAACAAAGATATGTGCGACACGGAAACTTCAGTCGACCTACCTGAGTAATTGTGATCACCAATAATAGACTAAAGTCAGCCGACCACAATGTCAGCCGACCAAACCAAGCCGACCCTACCACAATTAATCCCAGAATATACGAACTCTTAAAAAAACCCTAATAAAAAAACGAAGAGTAGACCAGCGAACAATTAATCCAAAAGACATAAAGAATGAAACGTCACAATCAAGATATTAGATATGAGAACCGACAAACAATTAATGGGAGCACAAACGGACGAAACACCTTACTGTAGTCAAACCAATAGACCAAATAAAAAAGGTTTAGATCGACGACCAATCAATGATTAGACGAAAATAAAAACCCAATTGTTAATTGATAGCATGATTTAAACGAACATAAAAGTAGAATCGTATGTAAAAAAGTCTGTCGCCATTTTTTGTTTCTAGGGATTTTTTTTATTGATACAATGGTGAATGTATGATGTTTAAATTGTTTACATGTATCATGTTATTTTGCATTCATTATTGTGAGAAAAGTAGTCATTATTGAATAAAGAAGTCATTATGAACGGGGCAATTTGTTCATATAGCTAAAGGAAATTGCTTTGGATGAGCAAACAAAGTTATCCGGGGAAGAAAATTTGCAAAGAAAATAAAGTTCAAATCCGTGACTGACAAACATTAGAATATACCTACTAAGTTGACGGTATTAGCATGTTTTCTCTGTCTCAATTGACGCTTAATTTTTTCATTCAGAACCACAACATATCTTTCAACAGGTGAGATTGGTTGTATTCTTTGATTTTTTTGGCTTAAGTTTAAGTTAGTTAAAACACTTACCCGTTATTGGTTATTCTTTTAACATATGTAACAACTTTAAGAATTGTTGGAATATATGTGTGGACCTCACTCTCCAACAGGAGGAATCATAATGGGGAATCTTTGGCCGACTCATCAAACGTCTGCAGTACAAGAACTGCCTGGTGAACGATGGGAAGCTACTGATGAATGGGAGTATGATATCCTTCGAGTATTCAAACACGTTCCCTTACTGCCTCTCAATCTCTTCCTTTATTTGCTGATACCATATTTGATAAACAGTATCTATGTAGTATTCCATCCCTTGCAAATCCAAATGGTATGTTCAATTTTCTTGCATATTTTTTTGTTTAACTGCTTTTTCATCTTCATTAATTTTAGTGTTCTCATTTTCAAAAACTTTGTTTCTTAGTGAAACCGTTTACTATGTATGGCCATTCTTCATTGTTCACTAACTGCCTAGAAAGAGCTACACATCAAATGTCTTCTTCGGCGTACGTGGGATTCCAGATCAATATTACAGCCTCTACAAATCGAAGTGGAATGTTAAATTTGATTGCATATTTGTTTCTTTAACTGCTATCTCATATTCATTAATTTGAATATCCTCATTTTTTACAACGTCTTTTGTCTGTGAAACCATTAAGTTGTATATGGGCACCCTTCACCATTCACTGAACACAATTCAGAAACATATCCAACTACCTCTAGATTTTAACATCTGAATACCACGCCTTCGGCTAGAGGAATTTTAGTCTGTCTGTTCTTATATCATTGTTTGATTCTAGATATTTGTGCCAGATTATTTTTTTTCAATCTTAAATTCATTGATTAGATAATACTTTGTACTACCGACGACGAAAAGCTTTTATTTACAGATGAAAATGTTACTTTCATTGGTGATATTCGTCGAGGCACTTTCTTAATCTTACTACAAAATATTATAAATTTTATTGGTCCTGGTTTCTTATGAAATCAGAGAATAAAGTTGGTGTTGGCTGCTGCTTAAATTGAAGACATCCTTCCTGCTTTTAGAAAGGTACCCTTTCTTCAGATTTGAAAATTACGTTCCTTGTACGAATAATGATTTTGATGGATTTCTTATGTCGCATAATCTACAGGTCTGTATCTTGGCAAAAAATTTCAATGCAAAATGGTTATCATGAAGATATGGCAAATACTTCCATTGCATATGACAGGGACAAGAATTATGTCATAACAATAACATACTATATTACACATACAAGTAAATACAAACCTTTTGAGTGACTTTTGTGTGTAGGCTTGGTGAAAGCTGATGTGAGGTTAAGTACAAGTTGTTGCAAACGTTCTTTTCAAACACCATTTTTTCTCTATTGTTATGGTGGTTCATATTCGGTATGTTTAATTTTATTTCAACTTTATAGTTAGATTTCCTTTGAACCTATTTTAAATGAAATTTATCTACTATTATAAGTCCTTTTCGTTACATCCATATATGCCTTGGTTTCTACATCTGTTTTACTTTTAAATTATTAGTCATTTTGTTTGAAATTCAGTCAAACTTTTGCTATAGTTGATTAAAGTTAGTTTCTTTTAGTAATATTTAGTTTATATAGATGGCACTATAAGTTCATGTTCAACGTAGAGCAGTTATAGCATAACACTAGCACTATCTCACCTTGAGTTTTTTTATGTTATTTTTGGTCTCTGTATACATTTGAATTTCGCTTCGTAAATGAGCATAGTTAGTCACACCTGCTTATATAGCAAGTATACAAAGATTTACGTGAATATAGAAAGAGTACAATGGCAAACTTTTAGAGTCTTTATTCTATAAAATTTTTAGGCAACGGGTCAAAATAGGTTTCGAGTCCAAAGAAGTCTGAGTCTATAGTGGGTCATTTGGCAACACGAGCCAAAATGAGACCCGGTCTGAAAACTTAGCTACATGTACTTTCATGGGATTTTTCTGGAGTATCCTTTCCCTCTTAGATGATGTAATGCTTCGTAGTTTAGTTTTAAATTATACTAAGACTGTAAATAACACTGCAGGTGCTGAAGAAGGAAGCACCTGCTTATATAGAAAGGATACAAGATTTACGCGAATATAGAAAGAGTACAATGGTGAGATTTTAGAGCCTTTAGTCTATAAAACTTTCAGATAGTGGGTCAAACCATATCATTCATGAGTTCAGTTACTGTGTTTGTAGCAAACAATATCAGCCAAGAAATAGGATGCCTTCAAATATACTTTTTTCGTAAAATAGGTGAAAAAGGACTTGGTCAGACCATGTTGACTATAGACCCACAAACATTTTATCAATTTCTGAAAATACTTATGACTTTTATTATGACTGAAGTTATATAAAATTAAATAAAAGATGTATGAGCTTCATTTAGAGTTGCAAGCAAATTATAACCATTTGACCTATGACTATCTAGCTAAAAAATATACTTTGACCCATTTTACATCACACGGCCAAAATAACTGACCCATTTGCAAGTAAATGTGTGGAAAATACCACCTCAAGACTCTAGCAATATTTATGTATCTCAAAGTTGCATACAAGAAGTGTACATGTGGCATGACACCAATCTCAAGTAAGAGCAGGCTCAGAATGAACCTGCCACCGGACCGTAAAAGGCCACCAGTGGTGTCACCCAATATGCCACAAAATGCGCATAAAATATGTGAGGTCCAATCAATTGCAGCTTCACAAACTGTGTCAGGGTTCTGAGGTTCTCTGTCCTTTTCCTCCTCTTGCTTTTCTTCTAAAGCATAACATATTCATATCCAAACATAGCTAAAGCTACTGGGAATTACAGGAAAGACATTAGAGGCTTAACTTAATACTGGGACAGTGTATTCAATCAAAATGATATATCCTCACCACCACTGTGCCCCAAACCCGATACGACAGCTGCCGCAAGAATCCAGATAATCACCTATCCGTAACAAGGTATGAAACCACCTTTTGAGGACCTCTATCTACATTTTGAATGACGTGCACAAGAAAATTCTTGGCAAATTACTACTAACCAAATTGCTACAGGTTAGTAGCTCATATAGATAGTTTTTTATTTCTATACTATGATGTTGTGCTTTTCGCATGGTTTTAGGCATTTTTTCCTTTTGAATTTAAGGAATGACATGTTGTCTAGCATGATTCCCTTCCTCGGCAACAAAAGAAGAGTAACTTGAGAAGCCGAATCCTTTAAAAATATCATGGGGCATTTCACAGTGTTCTTACAAATCCTGTATACCAGCTATGTCTATGGTCGAGCTAGGTACTTACAAGAAACACATTGTTAATGTCATCAACTTTATGTGTATAAAAATTCATCCAATCCTTTTGTATCTGTAGAAGTATAGAATTTTCTGGTGCACGTCGGGCATTTTACTATAGCACAAATAATTGAGATAAAGGCTTCCCAATTTGTACGGATGAATAGACTATTCTAGAAGCAAATTAAGCCTTTGAAAGAAATAAAAAGGTGCCAACCAAACTTATATTTCGCCAATACTGATAGTAACAGACTTTACTGAGACTAAGAAGACAGGTGAAGAAGATGAGGCACATGATATGTCTACTTATATTTCGTCGACCGGATCGTAAAATTTAACACGAGGTAGCATGTAGTCAGTTACTGTATGTTTATTGTTCCTACATTTACAAGTTTTTGTAAGGCACAACAAACTTGACATATTTCAATAGGACTGATTATTTTTTTAATTTATTTTTGTTCTTGTGAAGAATAAGTTTATAAATTGAGTAATTTTAAGTGAGTTGACTTGCACACATTTTGATAGACGGGTGTGTTGTTCATTAAATTACACTCGACAACTTTTGCAATGTACAAATCAACTTAAGTGGTGACAAGAAAATTGCCATTGTGAATATACCAAACTCTGTTAAAAAAATACCAAATTAATTATGAGCTTGCAAAAGAAACACCTTCTAAAAACTAAAACTTATTATACGTGAACATTTTTTACACCTGCTTATCCTTAAACATTAGTGTTTTTGTAACTTAAATTTTAATTTAAACTTCTGAAGATTCTTTACTTATGATTAAGGGTGTCAAACAGGTCGACCCAACCCGATCAGATCCAACCCGAACCCGATAAAACCTTATAGGGTCGGGTTTTATCGGGTCTAACTATGATTATCGGTTTTATCGGGTCAACCCGACTAACCCGATAGCCTTATAGGGTCGGGTTACAATTATATTTTTATATTTTATCGCGTTCGGGTTTAACCCGATAACCTGATATTTGTTTGCATAAGACTAACTATACGTAAATTTATGAAAATGTTAGTTACGTGTAATAATCATATAAAAGTACGTTAAAGCATAAACAATAGAGTATTTTAACTGGACTTCATTCGGTTTTAACTTGCGGTTAAAATTGATAAGATCTGTTTTTGCCGTTAAGAATGTATATTAGTATCACCCATGACCTTTTTGTATTGACGAGCCAGAAAACTTATTAAACTTTCACCCATAAATCATTAATAGAACAACTAAATTCCAATGGCAGAAATAGCACAACTAAATGCATAAATTCCAACTAAATGCAACTAAATGTTAATACTTGTGCTTTACTTTGTGACAACAACTATCTAGAACCCGATAACAATCCAATAACCTAACCTGATTCAATCCGAAATCAAATAACCCTATAGCGTTATAAGGTCGGGCTAGGATCAATATTTAGGCCACCAAAACCCTATCCAACCCGACATGTTCAACCCGATAACACCCCTACTTATGATATTGTTTAATACTTATCATACGATGTGTGCTTGAATTAAATGAAGCTCGATGATGATTTCAATGTAAAATCTGAACTTAGCATAGTCTCAATCAATCAATAATATTCGTTCATTTTTTAAAAACCCTATTTTCCACTATTTTTATAAAATTAAATATTTTACAAACGGTAAATCATCAAGCGACAAAAAATCCACCATTACAACGAAAATTAAATCATCTTTCTATCGAATGACACATGTATATATACTTTCGGAGAACTTTTCTTTGATTTTTTTCTTAAATCGCGTTTGAGAAAATCATATAATCATACATGATTCGTGATACGAATCATATATGATTCGTGCTATGAATGATATATGATTTTCTCAGACATGATTGAAAAAAAAATGAAAAAAAAATCGCCGAAAGTATATACATGTGTTTTTCGATAGAAAGATGATTTAATTCACGTCGCGATGCTATGTTTCGTCTTGCGTAACGATTAACGGTTTGTGAGATATTTGTTTTAAGTGGGTTTTTTTAGATGAAAAAATGGGTGGTTGTGGTTGGTTGATTAGGTATATGCTAAAAGAAGGGTTTACATTGGATTTTTTTTCAACCTGAAACACCAGGAGATTGGCCAAGTAAAAATAGAAAACGGAATGGCTAGAGGTTTACTTAGGTAGTGTTTAATTGTTTGTTTTGTGCTTAAGTCATCATATGATTGTTTTTTTGTGCGTAAATTAATTGACTATCTAAAAAAAGCCAAAAATAGAGGGTGTGTATATTAAGTGACTTAATTTATAACTTCTTTTTAGGTATATAAGTAATTTTCTTTAATTCAGAATTTTATTTCATAACTCAAAATAAATAGCCTATATCCATTTATAATCAGACATCATATATCCAGACAGAAACACTAACAAACAGACCCTTAGTCTCGACGCTCACCATAATATAATCCACGAAAACCTAACATCAAGCAACGTTTTACTCGATGACATTGTGAACCCCAAAGTTATTGATTTCAATCTGCCACGCCTATTTTATAGTGCTCTAAATTCAAACATGATTGCAACAGCCGAGGCCCTTGGACATAATTCTCATAGTCTTACAAAGCTAGAAAAAGCCAACAAGTTTTGTTCAATCAATAATTAATATGTTAATATTCTTAGTTTTTATTTATGTTTGCAAATTAACATGGGAGTAAACATGTTCTTTGGATGAGCCAAGACCAACACATAAAAAGTTATTTTTCTTTCAAAACAAAAAAATAATAACACAGACATCTATATGTCCCACTTCTACCAATTTTGTAAAGATTGTTTTTATAAAATTTACAAACCAATACCCACAGGTTGAATAGTGTACGTCCAAATATTATACAAAACTCGTCAGTTGGGTGGGCCATGACCTAACACTGTCGAAAGTTACTTTCCTCTAACAAAAATAGTTTTATAATACTTTAACTATATACCTTACTGCCAACCGTATAACAGATCGACAACATCATTTTAAAAAGATTTATGAAAAGAACCCGCCCGTTGGGCGGGTTACGAAACTAGTATATATATAT
>JANFOE010001098.1:0-63810 GCA_025667525.1 Glebionis coronaria
ATTAGAATGATTATGGTAATGGAGCGGATGGGATGTTTTTTTTTGAACGACAATTTTGATGCAGCGGAGTATCTTGCGTGCCACCGAGGTACCAAGTGTCTCGACCCGAGTTCGAATCAACTCACGAAGAGAATATCAACCCCATGCTAGCCATCCAGTTTTCCATTTAGGGGCTTCAAGGTATTGCGCTGGGATTCGAACCCGGCTGCCAATTTTGGGAAAAACCCCACATGGGGAATATGAGAAGTCGAACCCTTGACCTCCCACACATTGAGACTATAACCGAATGCATCCATCCAACTGAGTTGGACTTCATTTGCCGGATGGGACGGTTATAACACATGATACAACACATCAAACGTGGGATATGAAGGCATATGATTCGAAAGACGACTTAACTGCCAATGTTCCAGGTGTGTCGGGTCTTCTAAAAGAAAGTTTTATGACATTGTATAGTATCATTCTTTTAGGACTGGGATTTGAAAACTTGGGATACGAGCCTGATTTCTTCCAAGCTTTGATAAGTTAAGTTTTAAGGAAGATTCACTGTATTAAGGTTTTGTACAAGGTAATTATATTGAAGACAGTGTACATAGACAAGTAGTATGTATATTTATAAATATGTAAATTACGTATAGATATCAGTCACCTCAATCTGTCTATTCAATTGGGACAATCCTTTTGAGTATTTCACTAAAGATGACTAAGTTTGTACATAACATGTGTTAGTCTAGATATGAATACTTTTCAAATCCATATGTCGATTTAACCAGGACAAAACTTCGGATATACTCACATGTAGAGGATGTGACCCGTTTCCAGAAACAAACTTATGAACTCTGCTATTCAACTTAATACAATTCGTCCCGGATATCTTCTTCACACCATTATCCCTCATCACTTTCCTTATCGATCTAGACTCACTCCGCTGTCCCTCAGGAGCATATATATTTGAAAGAAGCGAAAAGTTTCCACTGCTATTAGGCTCTTAATTAACCAACTGTTCCAAAACGTTTTCACCTAGTTCAATGTTTCCATAAAGTCTGGATGCTGCAAGAAGTGAACCCCAAATAGCAGTGTTTGGGTCAAATGGCATTTGCTTTAGTACTTCTGATAAACATCCGGCTTGGCCTAGTAAGTCAATCATGCAACCATAATGCTCGATCCTTGGTTTAATCCCGTACTTTGGAAGTAAATTATTGAAATACCAACAACCAGATTTTACTAACCCACTATGGCTACAAGCAGACAAATGGGTAAAACACCTGATGCCCTTAAGCTTATGACCATGGCTTAAGAAATCCAACAAAATCTGGAAGATCTAGGTGCATTTGTTATTCTAAAAGAGTTGAAAAAAATCTTTTGGCAACAAGCAGACCATGAGCTTCTTGAGACCGTGCAGTGAGAGCCTTCACGCTTGCAAACAAGAAGAAAGTCAGTCTATGAGCTCTTACGTGCTTAAGATGAAAGGCTACATAGACAACTTGAAACGTCTTGGTCATCCTATGTCATTTAACCTTTAAGTGAGTCTATTTTAGTCTCTGTTAAGGAATATGACGCCTTTGTGCAGGTTCAGTTAAGTTAAAGACACCATCTCGGGCCTCAAATGATAGTGGCAGGTTCCAAGATCCAATTGAGTAGTTGATTGATCAGATAGTTTAATATCATAATGTGCTTTTAGCCTGATAAAGTCTAGTATTAACTGTCTCAACATAGAAACGATCTGAGTTTTTTTTCTTCGTATGGACACTAATGTAAATATGGTTTCAAGTTTCAACTCGAATTCCTTGTATTTCATATATTTGTTCATCAATACATCGTGGGTTTGTGCTTTATAAGACTAAGTTTATCCACGATCTTATCCAACCGGTCGTTGGGTATAAAGTACAGAAATAACTGATATTATATTGAAGTACACAAAATGAAGCAACAAACCATCACGACCTGGTCGTTTCGTGACTATTGAATCTCTGATCCAACCTGCCATATGTCATAACATGAATGGTCAGTCAAATAAAATCTTTAATATTTAATTTACCTTGTATTTTAAATTTCTTCATAACCTTCATCTTAATCACTAACAAATACTACCAGAAAATATAAAACTTTGAAACTAAGTTTTGCCTTCATTACTTCATCTACATCACAGCGTGAGTGTTGCCATCGTTGTTACGTGTTAGATTAAGTTTCTCTGTTTAATAAAAGAAAGCGGCTATGAAAAAGACACTACAAGAAAGTTGAGAACAAATGACGGGGGTTTCCCTGGCGACACAATGTCGCCAGGGATAACCCCTTTTCCCTGGCGACAACGCTGACGTGGCGGTAAAGTGTATTTACTTTTTGGTCAAAGTTTGACTAGGGTTTCCCTGGCGACATGTCGCCAGGGATAATCGGTCCAAAATCAGATACCAAGTGAAAGAGCGCGAAATTTTCCCTCCAAAGTTTCCCTGGCGACACGTCGCCAGGGATACTTTGTCCCAACTTATCCCTGGCGACATGTCGCCAGGGAAAACTCGTCCATCGTATTTAACAAATCTAAGTTTGCTAATTACCTGTCAAGATTATCCCTGGCGACATGTCGCCAGGGAAACCTTTGCCATTTGTGATTAGTTTCAAAATTAAACACAAAATGTGTGGCGGGCTTTTACCCGCCAAATCCCAAATGTTTCCCTAGCGACATGTCGCCAGGGAAACTCCCTGTCATATATTTATTTAGTTTTTGCTTGTTAATTATTATTTTAACTATCGATCCGATGTTATTTAATTTTTGCGACGTTTATATAATAAAAATGAGACATTTACCAAACAAATATTTATTTATTCCAAATAATTATTATTA
The DNA here is from genome assembly GCA_025667525.1 of Glebionis coronaria. Taxonomy (NCBI): domain Eukaryota; kingdom Viridiplantae; phylum Streptophyta; class Magnoliopsida; order Asterales; family Asteraceae; genus Glebionis; species Glebionis coronaria. Next base: position 2,840 of record JANFOE010001098.1, read on the forward strand.
ACTATCGATCCGATGTTATTTTATTTTTGCGACGTTTATATAATAAAAATGAGACATTTATAAAACAAACATGTATTTATTCATAATATTATACATAGCCCTTGTGGAATCAAATGGAAAACTTAAAAACAGACATTACTAATCAACTTAAAGTTCGTGAAGTAGTGCAGCCGATTACTACTCAACGCTAAGATTTTCCATTTCATTTAAAAGCTCATAAAGTATTGCAACCGATTGACATGCGTGGTCTTCAGGATGCCTTTCCATTTCTAGTCTTGCCTCTAACATCTTTATCTTAAGATCTTTGATCTTGCAATTTGAGCACTCAGTGGGTGCAGATTGAGAAGGACCTGTAGAAGAACTTGGATGTGAACCTTGAGGTGTTGAAGATCCAGGGGAAGATCTTATACGGAGTTCGAGATCAAAATCATCCTTCTATTTAAAATATTTACATCCATAATCATCTGTTTTTGGCTGTTACAAAGTAAACAAATAACATGACATGTCATTTTAATAATCACACGTATTACATAACTAAAACATTTGATTGTTTACCTTCGAAAAAGGACATGCATAGTAGAGTTTACCAAAGCTATGAGGTTGATGTGACTGTCTCAACATAATATATCCCTTTCTACATGTACACTTATAAGCTTCACGGGGATCCATCTGCTACCAAATCAGGTGGTGGTGGTGGTGAGTTTGGTAGGAGATGATAAGTGTGTGTGTGTGTGATCTGCTGATGATAAGTGTGTGTGAATCCTTTTATGGTCAAAAAGTGAGGGAAATGGTTAACATTTTCCCGCCAATGTTTTCCCGCCAACGTTTTCCTGCCAATAGTTAAACGTTGGATGTTCAATGGATGACCCGGTTTGTTATGGTTGTACGTTGGATGTTCAATGGATGATCCGGTTTGTTATGGTTATACGTTGGATGTTCAATAGACGACTCGACATGTGTTGGTTACACGTTAGATGTTCAATAAATGAGTCGGTATGTCTTGGTTAGACGTTAGATGTTCAATGGATGAGTCGGTATGCATTTGTTAAACATTAGATGTTTAATGGATGAGTCGGTATGTTTTGGTTACACGTTAGATGAGCTGGCAACATAGCTATGTTGAGCTGGAAAATGACTATACTCGTTGTGTAAGCTATTTTGGTGAGGTTACATCAAATGAAAAGCTTCTTTCTTTTGTTCAAACTTACGCGAAAGCTTCTGATATCCCTTATTTATCTCCACCTAATGCTGTTGTTCCTACTATGTCATCCCCGTTAACTAAATCAAATACGTTCTTGCTTCTAAACTAGCTTAAGATTTTAAGGACAACCGGGACTTGTTTGCCGGAACTCTTTTTGTCATCGATTCAAAACGGAAGCTGGTTAAAGATTTATTTGAATGGTTGTTCTGGGTACAAACCACCTTCTGAGTCGTTCATGCTTGAATCATCACTGGTGTATAATCTTCATAATGAATCGGTGCTTGTTGATATCCCATTGGTAGATGAGTTTACTCGAACTTTCAAGCGACAGGCTTCTTCATCTTCAATTAGTAACCAAAATGTTTTTTCGTTTCTGGAGTGCTGTAGAAAGTTGAACAAGATGGAGGTCAAATTCCCTTCAGAACTCAAGGATTACATATCGGAAGAGAAGCGGCTAAGAACAGAATTAGGTGACTACAGATCACCCAATGATTGCATTCTTTCCGGTACAGATTGGTTACCCATTTCTTCAATTGCACTTCTTCCGTTCATCGATGACAGTGATAATTCTTACAGAAGTAGGATACATCAATACGGATTGGAGTTAAAGGAGTTAGGTGTGACTATCGATTTCAAAGATGCTGACAAGTTTATTGCTTGCTGTTCTCTTCTGAATGGGAACCTTTCTTGAATTACAGTGATGGTCCGTTCATTGATGAAGAATATTAACTGATATCAGCAGCGGATGCCGGTTGGTTGCCAGTTGTCTCAACTTTCACTCAGAACGTTAGAACATATGCTTCTTAGTTTAGTGAAGTGATAGCGGACGGGATGTTGTGTGAGAATGAAGAACATGTAACCAAGCTTAGTTAGACGTTAGATGTTCAATGGACGACTCGACATGTGTTGGTTACACGTTAGATGTTCAATAAATGAGTCGGCATGTCTTGGTTAGACGTTAGATGTTCAATGGATGAGTCGGTATGCATTTGTTAAACATTAGATGTTCAATGGATGAGTCGGTATGTTTTGGTTACACGTTAGATGTTCATTGGATGAGTCGGTATGCATTTGTTAAACATTAGATGTTCAATGGATGAGTCGGCATGTCTTGGTTACACGTTAGATGTTCATTGGATGAGTCGGTATGCATTTGTTAAACATTAGATGTTGAATGGATGAGTCGGCATGTCTTGGTTACACGTTAGATGTTCAATGGATGACCCAGTTTGTTATGGTTATACGTTTGATGTTCAATGGATGATCCGGTTTGTTATGGTTATACGTTGGATGTTCAATGGACGACTCGACATGTGTTGGTTACACGTTAGATGTTCAATAAATGAGTCGGCATGTCTTAGTTACACGTTAGATGTTAAATGGATGAGTCGGTATGCATTTGTTAAACGTTAGATGTTCAATGAATGAGTCGGTATGTGTTGGTTACACGTTAGATGTTCAATAAATGAGTCGGCATGTCTTGGTTACACGTTAGATGTTCAATGGATGACTCGACATGTCTTGGTTACATGTTAGATGTTCAATGGATGTGTCGGTATGCATTTGTTAAACGTTAGATGTTAAATGGTTACCGAATTAGAATAAATCGAGAAACTAAACGGAATAAATCGGAATGAATTTAGAAATTAAACTGACCGGGATGATATAGTTATTTTATAAATAATAATAATTATTTTATAAATTGTAATAATAATAATTATTATTTTATAAATAATAATTATTATTATTATTTTATTACTAATTATAATAATACATAAGTAACAATTTAGGTACGTGTATATGCGTTGAAAAGTCAAAGGTATCCCTGGCGACATGTCGCCAGGGAAGGTTTGGGAGATACGATAAAAGTTATAGGTACGTGTATATGCGTTGAAAAGTCAAAGGTATCCCTGGCGACATGTCGCCAGGGAAACTTTGTCACACCCCTCCAAAATGTTTCAATCACGCGCGCTTTTGGCTAAACGACAAAAGTCAAAAGTATCCCTGGCGACATGTCGCCAGGGATTGTCGCCAGGGAAAAAAAGACCTTTATTGACCAGATCTCCTTATCTTTTCTCACAACACTTATAAAAAAAACCCTCATCTCCTTCGCTGTTGCTGCTGTATCACCACCACCACCACTCTCCTCCACACCCTTCGCTGCTATATCACCACCACCACCACTCACCACCACCACTCACCATCACTCTCCTCCACACCTGCACACGTGCACTCACCACCACTCACCACCATCTCCAGTCGCCAACACCACCACCACGCACACTACATTCACCGGCACCACCACCACCGCAATATATATTAAGGTTTTTTATATAATTTATATTGTAATTGTTAAGGTTTTTTTTATATAATTTTTTTATAATTTATATTGTAATTGATTTTTTATATAACTTATATTATAATTGATAGTATATTTGGTTTTGTTTTTACATATCCGGTCACCGCAGCCGAGTCCCGACCGTAGCCGAGCCCGACCACAGCCGAGACCCGACCGCAGCCGAGCCCCGACCACACCCGCGCCCCGACCACAGCCGAGACCCGACCACTCTTTAACGGTATGTTTTTTTTAACTTTTAATTATAATTGATAATACATATTGTTTTTTTTAGTTTTTTTGGATATGCCTTGGTTTTTTACTATTCCCAGCCGATAAATAATGTACCAACCCGACTAATAAATAATATACTAACTGTCGTTTATTTTTGTCATTTCATTAGGAGGAGATGCTTGCGAAGAAGGCTGTAGGCAAATATACGGACGACGAGATCAACCGTATCGTCCGAGGTGGAAAGCAGCGAGGCCACATGCCCGGTGTCGGCCAGATAGTGCCGAGAAGGACTGCTCACTATATTCCTCCTCCTACTCCCATCGACCCACGGTTGGAACAAGCGTCTCAAGTGTTTAACTTTATGAGAAGTGACGATAGGTTTGCCGATGCGTTCTCAGCATTTCTATCGGGTGGTGCTAGCGGGAGTGGCACGGGAGGCAGCGGTAGTGGCGTCGGTGGGAGTGGTAATGATAATGTCGACGGGTAGAATGTCAACAATGGTTAGTATGCTTGTCTTGTTTTTCCTACCTTAGCATGCAAGTTTAATAATTGTAAACCCCGAATTGCAAGTTTAATAAGTGTAACTAGGAACTTTGTTCCCAAGTTGTGACATGTGTATTTGTATTGATCGAGAGGTTACATGTTATTGTGTTTTGGTACTAGATTCGTGGTAGATTTTTAGTATTTGTATCTTCAGGTTTTGTATTTGTATTCCCAGGTTTCGGTAGATTTTTTCCGGAAAAATTCCGGAAAAAATCTGGAAACAGCCTGCTGTGCAGGAAGCTAAAAAAAATGTCAAAGTTTCCCTGGCGACATGTCGCCAGGGAAACTTGGGCTCACTTGACTTTCTAAAAAGTCAGCCAAGTTTCCCTGGCGACATGTCGCCAGGAAAACTTGGGCTCACTTGACTTTCTAAAAAGTAAACCAAGTTTCCCTGGCGACATGTCGCCAGAGAAACTTGGGCTCACTTGCCTTTCTAAAAAGTCAGCCAAGTTTCCCTGGCGACATGTCGCCAGGGAAAAGTGAGGATTAATAAACTTTTTTACTTAAGTTCCTTAATCAGCCAACTTTCCCTGGCGACATATGTCGTCAGGGAAACTATCCCGCACCAACTCCAGTGTGGCACCAATTTTTGAACCAAAGAGTTGCGGGGCCCACTTAGTCGCCAGGGAAACCCTAATTAGTCGCCAGGGAAACAATCCCGCACCAGCCTTTCTTGGCGACGTTTCCCTGGCGACATGTCGCCAGGGATTCCCCTTCCCTGGCGACATGTCGCCAGGGAAACATCGCGAAATTGACCAGGGAAGGGGTCGAATATTGTAGTGAGAAGCGGCTATGAAAAAGAAGATTATACAGTAAAACCTAATATACGTATAACTAATTTACGGAATATTATGTATTAAAGGCCTGTTTTTATGTGAAGCCCAACATAATTTACACCAATCTGTTTTAAAAGGCCCATTGCAACAGATTATTATTAAATAAATATTGTATTTAATTTAAAGTTTTATTTGATATTAAATTTTAATATTAAACTAAATATAAATGAAATAATAATATATTAGGTTGGGTTGGATTGTGGATAAATTGTAAAAAGGTTGGGATTGATTGTATGAATTTGTTGTATAGGTGCATGAGTAAGAAAATAATTTTTTAATAGGGGATTGGGTTGGTTTGGGTTGTGAACAAACATGGTCTAAGCACTTGATGAGAAAACATTACGTAACTTGGTAATATTTTTATGAACAAATTAAATGAGTAAAAGAAGTCTAAACAATGGTTATAGTTTAAAAACCCTATTCCAAATTGACCCGCTGCAACGAGCTACAAATCCAACTGTCCAAAGATGTTCTTACAAAACTTAGAAATTAATATTCTAATTACGCATAGTTACAAACAACTTTTTGGTATAAGTAATCTAGAAGCAGTACCAGCAGCAAAAGAGCAAGACGAAATGGCTGGTTTACCCGCATAACGGAGGTTAACATCCTTTAATCTTATTCCAGGACAAGGGCTTCCTTTGCTACAATCAAATTTCACGGCCACTTGTGTTGCTGATGTTCCGTGTACATCCTCATATACCAAGTTAGTTATCTTTACTCCAGCAGCTTCTTTGGGACAGTTTGTATTGTGGGGGCAATATTTTCCCTCTATTATGATTGGGTATTTTACGTTCACCATTGTTGCATGCGTGAAAAATATATTCCTAACTAACCCATTGCTACGACGAGCCCATGTCTTTATCCTCACGCCATTTTGAGTACCTATAAATGTTGAACTTTTTACGGTTATGTTTTGGACACCGGCTTCCTGTAAATCCCATCCTAGACTCCCAATGCTGCAAAAAAGAATGCAATGTATTTACATTTAGTTAGTTATAACGCAAGTGTTTATATGTTTAACATGACTCATACATACAAATATGCATATAAGTTGAATCTAAACACTTTTATATTTATAAATATACTTTATGCCGTGACCAGGGCCACACGTGACCTTTTCTATCCAGATATTGGAATTTTCTGGGCCTATGGAAACACAATCATCCCCCGTCGAGATCTTAGAGCCCAAGATGGTAATACCCGTAGAAAGTGATAGATGAATACCATATGTGTTCGGGCTGGTTCTGGATGCTAAGATACTCACACCTTGTAGCTTGGCATTGTTGCATGCATATAGGAGGATATGAAACATTTGGCTGTTTAATGACATTAAGTTGCTGATCACTATGTTTTGCGAATGATAGATGCCAAGCGTCTGTAACACAAAATCATAAATACATGTTAAACACAGTACGATTAAAATGAATTCAAGAGAAAAAAATAGTGTAATGGGTCGTACCGTAGCTCCTTTAGGACATGTCTTTCCAGATAACTTGCAAGCCCACAAAGAACCGCCTTGTGCATCAAGGGTTCCACTAGATATTGTAACATGATTGACCTTATGGAACTTAATCCAAACATCATCTTTTCCGATGGCATTATTGTTGGAAAATATTGTTGGCAAAAAAAATTTGATGACGTATAGTCCCCGGGTCATGAACCCGGCCCAAGGGTACTACCCGTATCGGGCCCATCACGAATGGGTTGGAGTAATGTCATTCGAGCCTATGGGTTTTGGATGAACAATGGTCGCACACTCGCATGTGTCATGTGCGACCCACGGCCTGGTACGTCCGGTAGAGGGTTAGACAAAATCATTATCTAATTAAGATTGTGATTTACCCTAAGGAAGAAGATATAAACTAACTATAATTAGAAGATAAAAATCAATTAATGGCACTTATCTCTTATAACAATCAATTAATGACACTTATCTCTTACTTGGGGCAGAAGTTTCGGTAAAGCCCACTAGGGTTTTACCGCCTATATAAGGAACCCCCAAGGGTTCCACAAAGGTAGGAGCCCGGACACCCGAATTAAGCCTAATTCAGGTTAAGCGAGGATCATTCAACTTTTGTATCAACAATTTGGCGCCATCCGTGGGACCCTACACTAAACTCGAACTCTACTAATGACGAAGGGAAACCCTTATCAGGAAAATCCAAGGAACGTCAATCCGGGGAATCGAAAGTGGGGGGAGATGTCCCCATCACCCCTACTCCACCTCTCACTGGGCGCGACACGTTACTACGGATTAACTACTACGTGCATATATGTTAATATTACGTATGTCGTACCTAAAGACTTAATAAACTAGTAAGCTCTAACTATGCAAGCACGTGAACCCGATACATAACTGATTAAACCTAACAATCACCCCTTTAATCGGTTGTTTAGGTCATTCACAAATTGCAACACCGAATTACTTTCACCATGAACCATCTCGACCTATCCCGCACCACTCGACCTTCACCGCGGTCAGATCCAAAGTCCTCTCTATCTAAACCTCTTTAAACAACACTTGCGACATGTAACATGGCATCTCGTTGGATACAACCATCTCGACTTTTCCCGGATCCCTGGCCTCATCCCCGGCCACATCCAAAGCTACCCGATTTGAACTCTAACGCCATAATATCACACTGTGTTCTTTTCCACATTCCATTCTTTTCATGGCAACCATACCTTTTTCCGATCAAATCTATTCCGTGCGATTCTTCCACCAATCACGAAACAAGGCGACCATCACCTCTACTGTCTTCTAATAACCGCAACATGAGCCAAACTCAAGCCACCCGCTTTGATTTCCTTCCGCTCGTCCTTTTCCGCGTCTTTGTTTCTCACACAGACAATCGATTAAGGATGGAACCTGTGATTACAACATCACAAATTACAATCCCTAACATCTTCACATAACCTTGTTCCAAGAGCACTATTCCACCGATGAAGAAAACAAAGCCATCCGCTTCTCCTGTTTTCTTTGCCAAACGAACCGAATCAAAGCTACCCGCTTTTCCCGACTCCTCCCGTCCGTTTATCCCGCGACATCGGTTAGTCTCTCACGCCGAACAAACATGAAACCTGTTGTTGTCCCCGGTCATATATAGTTGCTCAAACCCGCAACTAATAACCGAAACAGCCCTTTTACCTTCTTCCTTTGATCACTAATAACAGCCCGGAACACCAATGTTTACAACCGGTCACCCCCGTCATTTCAACCGGTATATCTACCACAACAACGGTCGACCGAAACACCTTAACGGCTTCGTCTTCTGCTGCAACACATCCCGAACAGCCACCTGCTGTCCCGAACCGATCTTTCACGCCGCCCTTCGCAGACCAACACACCCGCCGGCCGAGGCTCCCTCCGATCTTCCCGAGTTCTAGGTAAAGGGAAAATTATCAGAAAATTGGATACTGATACTTTGATTTATAGATTACATGACTTTAAATAGCCTAACAAAATAAACATGAACTAGTTACCTAGAAACTAGGTAAGAACCCAACGAGTACAAGCAGTACTTAAAACTCGGTCATACTCTTTTACCAATTCAAGTTACTACGGATTAACTACTCCTTGCATATACATAATACTACGTATGTAGTACCTAAAGACTTATTAAACTAGTAAGCTCTAGCCATGCATGCACGTGAACCCGACACATAACCACATAACCGATTAAACATAACAAACAGTATCTACAAAAAAAAAACCCAATGAGGATATATAGGATCATGGAGATCATTAGTGCAATTGATCTTTTACCACGAGCCTTCAAATAACTAATAACTAAAACCCGTAGTTACAAATTATAAACAAATTTAGAAAAAAAACTCGTGCGTTCACGGGTATTATTATGACTAGGAGATATTATAATCTTACGAGTGTACTCACAATAATGTTATAGCCTTGCTCAGCACCTGCCAAAAATCGGAAAATCATTTGGCAAAATCGTAGCTTCTGCCATGTACGAATGGGCTTGGGTTCACTTGAAGCCCAAGGATTATACATACAAATGGGTTTGGGTTCACTTAGAGCCCATGCATTTCTTTGATTTTAGGTATAACATTCACAGCTATAAGGTATTCGATCTCGTCCCAAAAATTACAATATTATGGCGTCTATGTCAATAATCCCGCAGGATGTCATCACGACCCACATTCTACATCGTCTTCCACCGGACTCCGTATGCCGGTTCAGGTGCGTTTCAAAGAAATGGCTATTTTTACTTTCAGAAACCCGATTCATCCAAAAGCATCAAAAAACGCGTAACAATAATCTATCCCTCTTCAGTACTCATGAATCTGGTTTTTATGTAAACCATGAAAGAGTGGAGACACAAGGCAGGTTGTCGTTATTTGATCTTCACCTTACGCATGGTTCTGTCAATGGGCTGGTTTTAGGTTCTAATTATAATTACTTGCGTAAAGTTTATACTCTTACAGTTTTAAACCCAACTACTCATGACTATGTGCAATTGCCATTCCATGAACAAGTTGACTTTTTTGATACGCTGGGAATTGGTTATGATTCTGTGACAGATGATTACAAGGTTGTTAATATCACTAGTTCTAATGTGCATGTATATAGCCTTAGAACAAATACTTGGAAGCAGGTGACCGTTTCATGTAATAAATGTTATATGGCGCGGTTTTCAGGTGTTTTTGTTAATGGCTTTCTTCATTGGATTGTTAGTAACTATTCTAAAACGGTTATCGTTGCTTTTAGTTTAGCAGATGAGAAATTTAGTGAACTACCGTCCCCCGGTTTTCCTAATGAAAATATTAGGCTTGTCGCACTTGGTGAAAAGCTTGCTGTGTTCCATAGAGAGAAAGGTCATATTTGGTTTATGAATGAGTATGGGGTACGTAAATCATGGACAAAGATTGTATTCCATGAGTTTGATGAAACTCCTCCAATGGACAGAACCTTTTATGGGTGGGAAACGTGGAATAGATGTCCTAATAACAATGTTTTGTATGAGAATGGGAGAGTTGTGTTTATAACCAGCGGTCTATTGTGGATATATGATGTTGAAGAACAAACTATCTGTAACAGTGTTGATATTTCTTATAGAGTTTATCATTGGAAAAAGCACATGTATCTTATATGTGATTATGCGGAAAGCCTCTTCTCACCAAAATTCAGCAGATCCATATAAAAATCGTCAAACTCAATGGAAGATAAAGTGCAGATGTAAGGTTCAAGAATGTTAAGTTTGCATCAAATAATTTGTCCAAGGTGAATTTATCTTGAGATCATTGTCTTGTTTTCAAACTTTTGCAATCTCGGGTATACAGCAGCAGCAAGACTTGTTGAAGTGTTTAGAGATGATTGTCATTTAAGTTAATGTGAGCCATTGCTCTTAATGTTTGCCATCTTTCGAACAAAATTCATATTTTCTTAAGACTCGCCTTATATTTTAATGCTTATAGACTCCTAAGTTGTAATTTTAAAGATTCCAACTGTTATGCTGATCATCGATATTTTGTTTTTGCAATCATAGTTAAATTGTTTTTCCTAAACAACAGATTTTAATGAAGTATTATCAGAAATTGAACAGTTATTATATCCGCATACGGGCAGACAGGCACAGGCAAAACTTTATGATACGCATGTCAATGACTTGCTCTTATGCAACTGAGAGTTGAGAGATGATATCATACAAAAACTTTTTTAATTCCTTATTACTTTTATCCAAAACACTCATATACAAAAACCAATACAAGGTTACTTTTCCGACTTCACCAATTGCAAAACGAGTTTCTATTTTCTTGAGTGCTAACTCAACACGATTAGGAAGTGCCACATTCATTGGTTCATTAAATTTAGAAAAGCTGTTCAGAATACTAGACCAGAAACTCACATAATTCGACGCTGGTTTGGTGAACAAACGCAGCAATGAAGCAGCTGTGTATGAGTACACAGAAGCCTCTGGTGTGGGATCATCAGTCTCTCCAAGAGCCACGCGATCACATATTCCAGAATCCAACATGCCATTAAAATGACTGACCGGTATACCTTCAGTTACTGGTAAACTTTCATCTGGATTAAAGATATATGAACCGAAACTGGTGCCTGGTGCCTTAAGATGGTAAGCTTGTACAAAATGTTGGCTTGAGCGTCAAAACCCGAGGATGACATTGGCATGACTGACCTGCCAATTAAAGCAACGCGTTCATCAGGGTAGCATTATAACAATACTCCTGGTTTCTGGGTCCACTGGGTGTCAGAAAATCATACTGTATTTCACAGGAGTGTATGGGGTGCTGAGGTTTATATTTGACACGGTTTTTGGAAAGCCTTGAAGCATATTCATTCACAACTTCATATGATTGCCTATAGTATTTAGATATGAATACTTTTCAAATCCATATGTCTATTTAACAAGGACATAACTTCAAATAATCTCTCAGGTTGAGGATGCGGCCCGTTCCCAGAAACAAACTCGTGAACTCTACCATTCAACTCAATACAACTCGCCCCGGATACCTTCTTGACACCATTATCTCTCATCGCTTTCCTAATCGAACCAGACTCACTCCAATGTCCCTCAGCAGCATATATATTTGAAAGAAGTGTTGGATAATCTTGACATATCATGGTACGACTCAGTTTAGTCACCTGTGGAAACTTTGTTGTTTGGTCTAAGGTGTGTTTATGTGGTACCGAAATACATGGCAAAGGAACAGGGGTTTACAAGTTGGGTTTTACTAGTTCTTTTGGTTACCTACTATTTAGCAGATCATGGTACCCACGTTCCATATTTTATAGAGTAGATGTTACTTTATCTATAAATAGTTAGTATGTTTCTCATTATATGTATTCAGTTTCCTTTTTTTATATAACAAGCAAGTATTGAAACCCAATCGCTGTTTTGATTGGTGTGTTGCCGAGTTGCGTTTCTCGGGGTAAAGGGGCTGAATCCCACACTTGGTATCAGAGCTATGGGGCTCATACCTCGATGTATGGAGAGCAAGAACGGGATGATTACATCTTATATAATCAGGCATCAGAAGTTATAGGCAGGTGGCAAGTTTCTTGATCACAGCGAGTGACGAGAAGAATGCAACAAGAACGCAGTCTCATGGACTGTGTGAAAGAATAAAATTAGCAAGGAATGTAGCAAGAAGGATAGCAAGAAAGCAAGATGCAAGATTGATCATTTGGTGATCAAAAGCAAGAAAGGAGCAGCAAGTTAGGAAGCAAGAACGTTGTCGCATAGCCTGTAGCAAGTAGCAGGCAAAACAACCGTAGCAAGTGAAAAAGGTAGCCACTTTGTTTGTAGCAAGTAGCAGGCAGGCAACCAAAGCAAGTTGAATGTTTTATGTTTATAGCAAGTAGCAAGCAAGAAAGAGTCGACAAGCAAGGGTCGACAAGCAAGATTCGACAAGCAAGGGTCGACAAGTAAGGATCGACAAGCAAGGATCGACAAGCAAGGGTCGATAAGCAAGAGTCGACAAGCAAGGGTCGGCAAGCAAGGGCCGACAAGCAAGATTCTCGACAAGCAAGAGTCGAGAAAGACAAGCAAGAGTTAAATAGAAAGAATCGATTACCAAGCATCGATTAGCAAGTAGCAAGAAACAAAGCAAGTAGAAAAGTTTGACGAGCAGTAAGAGCAAGGAAGGCACAATAGAAAGTAAGAGAAGAAGCAAGAATCCATAAAAAAAAATAGGAAGAATGGGAGTATCGTTTAAGAAGTCAATGGAAAAAAACTTAGGTGGGTGATGTGTGGTGACAAACAATAGTCGGGGTGTCGGAGAACAAGCTGGTGAACTAGCATTGCAAGCTCAAACAGAGATAGATTCGGATGTGTCCGGGGAAGAGGTCTTGAACGTGAAAAAAGAACCGTGTAAAAGGCTCGGGTCGATATTATCAAGATTATGGGGGTGAATGTTGGATAATCTTGACATATCATGGTACGACTCAGTTTAGTCACCTGTGGAAACTTTGTTGTTTGGTCTAAGGTGTGTTTATGTGGTACCGAAATACATGGCAAAGGAACAGGGGTTTACAAGTTGGGTTTTACTAGTTCTTTTGGTTACCTACTATTTAGCAGATCATGGTACCCACGTTCCATATTTTATAGAGTAGATGTTACTTTATCTATAAATAGTTAGTATGTTTCTCATTATATGTATTCAGTTTCCTTTTTTTATATAACAAGCAAGTATTGAAACCCAATCGCTGTTTTGATTGGTGTGTTGCCGAGTTGCGTTTCTCGGGGTAAAGGGGCTGAATCCCACAAGAAGCGAAAAGTTACCACTGTTATTAGGCTCCAATTTAACCAACTGTTCCAAAGCATTTTCACCTAGTTCAACGTTTCCATAAAGTCTGGACGCAGCAAGAAGTGAACCCCAAATAGCAGCGTTTGGTTCAAATGGCATTTGCTTTAGTACTTCTTGTGCTTCTGATAAACATCCAGCTCGGCCTAGTAAGTCAACCATGCAACCATAGTGCTCGATCCTTGGTTTAATTCCGTACTTTGGAAGTAAGTTCTTGAAATACCAACGACCAGATTTTACTAACCCACTGTGGCTACAAGCAGACAGAACTGCAATTAGTGTGACATCGTTTGGTTTTACACGTCTTTTTTCCATTCTTGAAAGTATTTCAAGAGCTTCTTTTCCTAAACCGTGCAAAGCTAATCCAGCAATGACAGTAGTCCAAGTTATAACACATCGATATTTCATGTTTTCAAAAACATCCATAGCTTTCTGAATGCTACCTGATTTCACGTACATGTCAATAAGCGCATTACTAAGAGACATACTTTCTGAATGATAGATGAATACCATCTGTGTTCGGGCTAACCCCGGATGCTAAGATACTCACACCTTGTAGCTTGGCATTGTTGCATGCATATAGGAGGATATGAAACATTTGGCTGTTTAATGACTTTAAGTTGCTGATCATTATGTTTTGCGAATGATAGATGCCAAGCGTCTATAACATAAAATCATAAATATATGTTAAACAAAGTACGATTAAAAGGAATTCAAGAGAAAGAAAAAATTGTGTAATTGGTCACCGTAGCTCCTTTAGGGCATGTCTTTCCAGATGACTTGCAATCCCACAAAGAACCGCCTTGTGCATCAAGGGTTCCACCAGATATTGTAACATGATTAACCCTATGGAACTTAATCCAAACATCATCTTTTCCGATGGCATTATAACCAGAAGGTGCCACGAGAGTGCCATCTATATTGATAGTTATTCCACTGCTCTTACATGTTTGGCCAGAAAACGTAATAGCCGATGCTATCAAGTACCTACCACGCGGCACGTAGATGGTTGCCGGAGCACTAGAAGCACAAGCCTTATTCCATGCCCTCAAGAACACGTTTTTTGTGTCAACACGACCGTCGGCTTTAGCTCCTAACGTGACAACGTTATATGTTACTTTAGCCGACGAGTATTGAGCAATAAGAAACAAGACAGAGTAAAGTATACTTAATCAGCATGGTTACTACTAGATCGTTTACTGAAATACAATATGCATCTGTAATTTGTTCCATGATATATATATAGAATTTAATCTAAGTACAACACGGATTCAGGGGATAGTTACACTACAATAAGGATAAACAAAAATAAGAAATGCACTCTAACTAGAAGATCGATCAATATCAGCTAAATAAAGTGTAAACAAAATCCAACACTTAGACCCTTATACTATTAATATATAACAATATTAAAAACGTGATATTTATTTTATAACCCTCAAGTTATTATTGTGAGAGTTAAAATGAAAGTAATTTTGTAAATGTCAACGATAAAATTATGATTCGGAAATAATATAATATTTTTTACGGAAACTAGTTATCAGCTCATGCTCACGGTAAATCAAATTTATTTTAATATCATAGTTTAGTATACGTGTATATACGAACATTTTCTCGTGCTTAATATTTTGTAATTATAGTATTAATATAACTAAAATTTTGCATGTAACTTTATTTAAAAAATGTCCCTAGACTTTCTTCCCATTGCACTTATCTTAAGATATTTCAAAATAAAAACGTAGAAAACTTATTATAAGAAGAATAGATTATTGTTTCTTTTTTCTAAAAAAAGTTGTGAGTAAATTATTTTATTGTTCTTTTATACTAAAAAAAGTTGTGAGTAAATTATTTTACTGTTCTTTTATAAGTCAAACATGACCAGTTTTGAGAAGTCATCATAGTTGCATATATAGTGTTTAAAAGTTAAAATTGTGTGACAATTATGCCAGTTTTGTTAAATTTCGGTTATATTTCGTGAACCGGAATTTAACAAAAGTGACCCGACAAGCACCAAATTTGACATGTTTTGTCGTTTAACCAGGCCAACTCACTGTGCGAAATCTACTATTGTATGTTCAAAAAAACTTAAAAGCAACTATGCGGATCTCTTGAATTTTAGCAAACCCAAAATCTACCATAATGTCAAACGTGAAAACAAACGGATAGAAAATTTCAAAAAGGGTTCATAACAGGTACAATAACAATTAAGACAAACATAAGAAAAGATGACAGATACTACCACCCAGATACGGATATAGCCCTAAAACAGATAGCTTGTCACGGATACGATTAATCCTTGATACTTAGAGACTAGCGTCCAAATGCAGGCGTGGAAGTTGTAGAAGACGATGCTCCTTCATGGTTTTGACTACTGAGTTTTTTCAAAAAATGTTGACCTCTCCTGACGCAGTATTCTTTAACACGTGAATTAAGAGATGCAAATTGAGAAATGTGCAATATCCCTTTGTGTTTTTTAGGCGCCGCAGATCTGAGTGCCTCAGCAAATGCATAGATCAGAATTTTGCAAGTCTTGGTTTGAAGATAATACATAAAAGTTTCATCAAATAGCTTTGCATACATCCACATTTTCTTTTGATGATTCTCATCATTTTGAGCCATTAATTTCAATAAGCAAGCAAAACACTTCGTTTGATGGGGCGTCAAATTATCACTCATAGCGATAATAATGGACTCCGGGGTACACTTAAAAGCATCACAAAGCCCTTCAATGATACTTACAATGTGCATACCATAGTGCAAAAGATGAGTATCATATAAAAAGCTCTTCAAATCCTTGTGGCTTTCATCCGAATTACTCATATACAATAAATGATACAAGGTTACTTTTTCTGCTTCACGAAAGCCATAACAATTTATAGACTTGAGTGCTGTCTCAACAGGATTAGGTAATGTCATGTTGACTGGTTCATCATAAAACTTAGAAAAGCTTTTCACAATACTAGACCATGAACTCAGGTAACTCGATGCTGGTTTAGTGAACAAACGCAGCAATGAAGCAGCTATGTATGAGTACACAGCAGCCTCTCGTGTCGGATCACCAGTTGCTTCGAGAGCCACATGATTACGTTTGCCATAACCAAAAATATCCTTAAAATCACTAACTGGAACACCTTTAGTTAAAGCTAAATTTTGATCTGGATTAAAGATATATGAACCGAAACTGGTACCTGGTGCCTTAAGATGGTAAGCTAATACAAATATGTTGGCGACTCCTTGTGCATCAAAACCCGATGATAACATAGGCATGACTGACCTGCCAATCGAAGCAACATGTTCATCAGGGTAACGTTCTAACAATATACCAGATTTCTGGATCCACTCGTTGTCAGGAAAATCATATTTCACAGGAGTGTGTGATTCGGTGAGGTCTAAATTTGACATTGCTTTTGGAAACTCTTGAAGAATCTTCACAACTTCATCTGAGTTCATTTTTGAAAGTTATACACTACAAACCTGATTTCACATAGTATTTAAAGTCATGAAGGTCTGTTTAAAGCATCTATATTGCTTCAACTTCCAACAGTCATTTATGACATTTTTTAAACAAGATGTTACATTTTCCATAAATTTTAAGTTGTTTGGCATACCAAGCTGTCTATTTGTAGTTCCAAAGAAACAAAATTAAAGCCAACGTTTACATTTACTTGTGTTCAATGGTAACAAAAAGATCATGAATCTTAAACTATAACAGTGACAAAAAGTATGCACAAGAATAATTTTGTACATAACTTATGAATGTTTTGATATGAAGACTATATGTCTATTTAACCTACATTACAAAAAAAGTTGATCTCTCCACAGTTTTTTTTGCTACGGTATAGTAAACCATGGAAAATAAATATATATGAATCATAAGTTTGCCACATTTATAAGCGTTACAAGTATTTAAAAAATAATCCACACATATGCATGTGTACAATTATACAAAGCTACACTTATAAATAAAGGCAAAAAGTTTGTTAAAATGAAACATTTATAAGTGTAGATATTATGACACTTTAACCATAGTTTTGGATGCGGATATTTAACAATACTTAAAGTTTTTTGCAAATTTTCACACTTTTCTAAGTGTGGACATTCAAAAAATGTTTCCACACTTTTAACTATAGCCATTATGAAAATATTTCTACACTTATATGTGTAAGAAAATTTTTCACACCCATTATTGCCGCATATAGCAAACCATGGAGAATATACAGTAATTGTACACATTTTTAACCAGTGCTATTTAATCTTAAAATGTGGAGACTTTAACTAATTTTTTGTAGTGCAATCACATAGAGGATGCGACCCGTTTCCAAAAACAAACTCATCAATTATGCTATTCAACTGAATACAACTCGTCCCAACGAGTCGATCATGCAACCATAATGTTCAATCTTGGTTAAATCCCTTACCTCCGAAGTAACTTACTGAAATACCAATCACCTTGTTCTACTAAACCACTAGGGCTACAAGCAAAAGGACTGCAATAAGTGTGACATCTTTTGGTTTAACACTGCTTTTTTCCATTACTGAAAATATATCAAGAGCTTCTCTTCCAAACCCGTGTAAATGACATCCAAGCGGGCAATATACTTATCCGTATCACTGAGAGAAAAAGTCGCAGGACTCAAACTCGAGACCCCTAAATAAACCACTTAATGGAACGTTGGTGACCAACTGGGCTAGGCCAGTTGGTTAAAACTAATCCAGCAATGACAGTAGCCCAATTAAGTTAACACACATAGATCCTGCCAAATATCAATTGGCAAATGGGCTTGAGATATTATTAGGTTCACTTAGAGCCCACGGGTTCTATCATTAGGTATAACATCAACAACTATATACGGAGTATATATACTTATAAGGTTATTCAATCTCCTCTCGAAAATTATTGTAGTAACAATATTATGGCGTCCATGTCAATAATCCCACAGGATGTCATCAC
Organism: Glebionis coronaria; assembly: GCA_025667525.1. Taxonomy (NCBI): domain Eukaryota; kingdom Viridiplantae; phylum Streptophyta; class Magnoliopsida; order Asterales; family Asteraceae; genus Glebionis; species Glebionis coronaria. The sequence continues at coordinate 21,229 of JANFOE010001098.1, forward strand.
CAGCCACATTCTACACCATCTTCCATCCAAATCCGTAGGCCGGTTCCGCTGCGCTTCAAAGGAATGGCTATCTTTACTTTCAGAACCCCGATTCATCCAAAGACATCAAAAAACGCTTAACAAAAATCACACCCTCTTCTATTCTCATGAATTTGGTTCATATTCACATTCATATTGGCCCTTTTTCATATCTTTAACAACTAAGCCTCGCTTAGGGTTAACGGATCTTCACGTTCACCATGGTTCTGTCAATGGGCTGGTTTTAGGTTCTAATTACAATTACGTGTATAAAGTTTATACTCTTACAGTTTTAAACCCAACTATGTTGGGTTTAATCGTTGTGTTCACGTCGGCATGACTAGGGTCTTTATGTTTGATGTGTTTAGTTAGTAGTATTTTGAAATGGTAGTAGTTTGACCAGGTATTTTGGATAGCTAAGATAGTGGAACTACATGTTGTGCCAATTTTTAGGAGACTACTACTACCCACGTAGCTTTCTTTAAAGGCTATATAAAGCCATGTAATTCTTGTTTTTGAGTAACCAGTTTTCCTTTTCCAATAAACAGAAATATTGCAACCCATTTTGCCGTTTTGATTGGCGTGACCGTGGGTGCGAGTCCGGGCCTAAGGAGGCTGGTTCCTACATTTGGTATCAGAGCGCTAGGCTCGTACCGGGGAAGCCTCCGCCATCGGCGGGTGTGTCAGTGGTGGAGGGCAGGTGTTGAGAAGGTTCGGACAGCGGGGGGCTGTTTGAAAACAGACCGAATGCCTTCTATGTACTAAGGCAACGAAAGATCAAAGTGGGCAGCAAGCTTTGATCGTAGAAAGCTTTATAAGACCGCGAGGGACGAAGAACCGCAAAAGACCGACGGTACGACGGTTCCTAGACCGAGAATGTTAAGACCGAGACCGAGACCGAGACTGAAAAAGTCAAGACCAAGACCGAAGGAGGCAACCTAGACTGAGACCGTGACCGCGTGTTGCCCGAGAAAGAAAAGAAGACCGAAAAGACCGACGCCGTAGAGAAGACCGAGGAAACTCCGGCCTGAGACCGAGAAGACCGAGGAGCTGCAAAAGACCGGGCAGCACCTAGACCGACATAGGTGACAAAAGACCGAAAGCTCACCTGAGAAAGAATAGACCGAAGACCGCAAGAGATAACCATGACCGGCGGGTTGTCGAGACCGGAGCTTTAATAGCTGAAGACCGAATTTCAATGGCATAAGACCGAAAGATGCTGTTAAATTAAAGACCGAAGACCAAATTATTGAATCGCATGACCGAAGATTCACACAAAGACCGAAAGAAGTTGAACATGTATGGTGATCATAAGAATGAAATAAGCAAAAGAACGTAGCAAGAAAAATAGAAAGAAAGATAGCAAGGACTGTTTTCTAAAACAGTAAACTAGCAAGAAGTAACAAGAGCAGTGTAGATGCATCATAAAGCATGGGCATGGGAAGAGCAAGGAAGGCGCATCTGATGTACGTTTTGTGGAACAAGAAAAAATCAAAGCATGCGGCTTTGATTGGTTTGTTATGGAGACTTCAAAACAGGGGCTGTTGAATAGCGTTGGAAGTTGCATTCAACGAGATGTTTCGGATGTGTCCGAGAAAAGTCGAGAAACCAAGGTGACGTGAACAACCGATTAAGGGGGTGATTGTTGGGTTTAATCGTTGTGTTCACGTCGGCATGACTAGGGTCTTTATGTTTGATGTGTTTAGTTAGTAGTATTTTGAAATGGTAGTAGTTTGACCGGGTATTTTGAATAGCTAAGATAGTGGAACTACATGTTGTGCCAGTTTTTAGGAGACTACTACTACCCACGTAGCTTTCTTTAAAGGCTATATAAAGCCATGTAATTCTTGTTTTTGAGTAACCAGTTTTCCTTTTCCAATAAACAGAAATATTGCAACTCATTTTGCCATTTTGATTGGCGTGACCGTGGGTGCGAGTCCGGGCCTAAGGAGGCTGGTTCCTACAAACTACTCATGACTATGTGGAATTGCCATTCCATGAACAAGTTAAAGTTTTTGGTAGTACGCTGGGATTTGGTTATGATTTCGTTACAGATGATTACAAGGTTGTTAATATCACTTGTAATAATGTGCATGTATATAGCCTTAGAACAAATACTTGGAAGCAGGTGACTGATTTACCTTATAAATTTTATCTTAATCCGTTGTCAGGTGTTTTTGTTAAGGGGTTTCTTCATTGGGATTATTGCAGGCTTTCTAATCTAATTATTATTGCTTTTAGTTTAGCGGATGAGAAATTTAGTGAGCTACCGTCACCCAGTTTTTATAATGAAAATAATGCCGGTACCAGGCTTGTTGCACTTGGTGAAAAGCTTGGTACCAGGCTTGTTGCACTTGGTGAAAAGCTTGCTATATTCCATAGAGAGAAAGGTCATATTTGGTTGATGAATGAGTATGGGGTACTGAAATCTTGGACAAAGATTGTATTCCATGGGTTGAATGAAATTCCAAATAACTTTGGTCAAGCTCCAATAACTAATGTTTTGTATGGCAACCGGAAAATTGTGTTTTTAAGCCGCGGTCAATTGTGGGTATATGATGTTGAAGAACAAACTATCTGTAACAGTGTTGATATTTCTTATGGAGTTTATCATTTAAAGAAGCACATGTATCTTATATGTGATTATGCGGAAAGCCTCGTCTCACCAAAATTCACAAAATCCAAATAGAAATCGTCAAATTTAATGGAAGACAAATGTGTAGATTTAAGGTTCAAGAATGTTTATTATAAAGTTTGTACACTACTACACAAAGTGATATATAGATCACTCTATATAGTGCGATTTTGCTAAAAAGTGAACTATTTAAGGAGAGGTTATCTAAAGAAAAACCGTTCTATCTATTTAAAAAAAATAAATACTTCAGTTTTTATGAAAAAACGCTCTATCTAAGTTGTCACAAACTCCACAAATTCCATTGAGTCTTAAATAGAACGGTTTTTATGGAACAACCGTTCTATCTATTTTAAAAAAATAAATAGTTCAGTTTTTATGGAAAAAATGTTCTATCTAAGTTGTCACAATACTCCGACAATGTACAGTTGAATATTAAGAAAAAAACAATGAAAAACTAAATAAATCGGTTTAAATAAATAAGCCGATGTATTTCACATTTTCACCTAATTATTTTAGCGGGATTATTTTTTTCATTTGCCGCTTCACCAAAAATTCAAGCAATTTTAGACACAAAACCCTATGCCCCAAAATCAAAGAGCAGCCGCCCTTAACACTCTCACCAAACAAAACCATTTCCTCAAAAATTTAGATCTAGTCAGTTTCTCAAAATTCAGATCTACTCACTCAAAGATTTTCTAATTCATATGTTGGTCTCTGTAAATAAATAATTACTTGACAAATTGCTATTCCATAAAAAAGAAGATGGTGTGCAAAGCTGTTTCTACTGAACATCAATCTCAACAACAAATCAATCCTGATGATGAAGTAGAAGTCGGTCTTAATTCAGGTTGCTATTCGAATGTACCAACCAAAATTGCTTTTGTTTAATAGTATTATTTTTTTGATTAACCATATTAATACTTTATTTCATATATAGCTGCTTATAAAATTAAATTTGTTGGTTAATTTGTTTGGTGGCTAAAGCTGTATATACATATGTTCATGGGATGTTTGTTTTTGCTTATATAACAGGCTTATTGTGTATTTGGTTTCCGGCATATCGTTCATAAACTCGCTTTTTAATGGCTTATTTTGAAACTTTTCGGCTTATATAAGCTTATATTATCCGAGAAGTTTTAAATGAGCCACAAAAAGTGAGCTTATGAAACATAAGCCGAAACCCACATAAGCCACAAGGCTGTTATTGGTTAACCTGTTATAAAAGTGTTTGCTATCTAAATAGGTTCACAAAAAAGTATCTTGCATAAGAGATGTTAGTGTTATTTATAATCTAATTCTAAATGCAGACAAATGGCTTCTATGCATAATTTGGCCTCTTTTTTAAAATGGACAAATACACCGACTGAATATAACTTGGCCTTTTTTAAGCGTATTGCATAATTACTTGTGTATAGATTAGTTGTTATATAGTATTACGTATGACATTTTGGTTTGTGGGAACTAGAAATGGTGTACCATGATTATAATATGCAAATCAATAAGTTTTCATAGGTTTTGACTTTTTATGTGTTCTATGCAAATATTTCACTGGTCTAACTGATATTTTGCACAAGTTTCACAATTAATTGGTTGACATTCCTGATTACACAACATGTTTTGTAAATAACACAATTTATGATGCTAATGATGTACTTCTATGTGTTTGTGCAGAGTGTGGGTCTTCTTTGTGCTCATGTCTCTTGGAGTTGCGTTGGCACCATAGGTTAGATCGTTTCATTGCTGAAATTTGTAGGTTCGGTTAGTTAGTAAGGATATGAACTGTTTTAATACTACTAAAAACTAACAGTGATCTCTTATGTGGAAGATCGTTTTGACTTTGTAGACCAGAAAATGATGTCGTAATTTACTTGACAAAAGCATTAAGGGGTTATGGCTTTTTTTTGTGGCAGCGTACCTACACAAGTAAGATGGTACAATCTTTATCTTTTTATGGTTTTTAATTACTTGATGTGTTAATAAACTGTTTGCACGTTTACAGTCGTCATCATGTTCTCGTTATTTGCCCAAATAATGGAAAGGGATGCATTTTGGATTCTGTTAAGTGGTTAAAAAGAACCAAGGAAGACTACTAGTATCTCATTAAACAAGTGGAACGGTAATAATACTCTTAACTTGGTTTCAAATTCACTTGTGTTTTTATAATTTTTAACAGACTCGGATTTTCTTTTTTCTTAGGGGTTGTCGCCTTGTTGGTCATTTGACATGGGAGCTGCCTGCAAATGACTAAATGTGCAAGAGGATACCCTGGAGTGTGAATTTTATGTCATGAAGTGGGTGCTGCTGGACCTTGAATATCAGTATGACGATTTTCCAAATATAGTAAGTTATTTTTAAAATATATTTGTTTTTTATACCAAATTCTAACTTGTGGAGGTGGAAAACTGGTCTGTTCAGGTCATGGGTCAACTTTTATCTATTTACTTATACCTCAGTTACCAGATTTGAGCTATCATTGTTGTGAAAACTAAAATGAAAAGTTTCTATATGTACGTAATTTTAATATATTTATTTATTGTGGTGTATATAGCTCCCGTGGGGTAATGAGAGGTTGTTTTGAGTGAAATAGGCGTTGTCGTCAATGCTTGGTTTTCATTGTGCCGTGACTACGACCGTTGAGGTATGTTTACGTTTAAATTCTTGATGCCATGTTAAAGTACTGTGGTAACATTCTGATTTAGTTTTTTTTAACTACAATGGTGTGATATTGATTTGTTGTAAACGTATTTGAAATCTAGATTGTAATTTTATGTTGTGTTGACAGCGGGTGACAATGACAGCAACAACAACGACAACCCCGTAAGGAAATGGTTCCAAAGGTCATCCAGCTTTTCCCTTTTGCATCCGTGATTGCTTTTCTTATTTTGAGGTGGGAGTGAATATCTGCCTATGCATTTGCAACGAAGCAGTGGATTTTGGATAGTAGTAATACGTAGGACTTGAGAAGCTTGTAATATAAGGGTTTTGAAATATGTTGCAGTTGTCGTTTTCCACTTGAACTTATTTTGGTTTGAAACTTAAATGTTGATCGAAGTAATTTGTACAAGAATATTACTATTATATACGTTAATGAAGTCAATTCTTGAAAAACCTGCACTTTGTAATTTGCATGATACATTTGGTATATGGGAAATTAAATTTTGTGCCAATATTAAAAAAAATAAAATCTCTGAAATAAATCGGTTAAAAACCGCTTTAACTATGCCTAAAAACACTGACTAAGATCACATTAAATAGATCAGTTATTTGATATCGCCCGTTCTATATGGAAGCTTCAAAAGATCGGTTCTAAACCGATCTATATGTGTATCTGCTAAAAAGATCACCGCTTGTTAGAGCGGTTAGGTACCGATCTATATAATGCTTTCCCACCGTTCTTTTTAGCTTTTTTTGTAGTAGTGGTATTAGTTAAAAATTTTCATGTTGAATTTTTGTTGATGTCATTGTTATTTATGTTCCCTTGTATTGCCCTAATTATATCATTTTGGATGATAATGAATTGTACTTGACCCTTGATCTCGTCATGTACACTGTTTAGACTTGTTTCCTAGTTATTCATTCAAATCATGCTCAAATGGATGTTATTTGAGTTAATGTGTTGTTTTATGGCTTTATATACAAGCTAGCAATCGGCATCTGCATATGCATTTTCAAACTTGTTAAAGTGATTGGAGATGATTGTAATTATCGGGTGTAGGGTGCATAGTGCCTGGTAGAGCCCATAATTTCCATAGCTCCTAATGTTTGCCATCTTTTGAACACAATTCAAAAACTTATTCCATACATAATCTTTGATAACCAACAAACGAATACCGGTACAATGTTAGTAACATTAGAACTATACTTAGGGCGAAGCAGATTCTGTAATCAACTTATTAGTTTGTGAAGCTTGATAAACATGTAGTCTTAGCCTTTTACTGGCATTTTAAATCAATAACCTCAGATTTATATTTGGTGCTGTTTAAGATCATTTTATATTTTGGTGTTGCCATGGCAGAGTAAAGGATCTCAAATGTCAAAGATTTGCTCACATTATTCAAAGGTGTCATATTTTTAAAGGCTCATCTCATACTTTATAATGAATATAGACTCCTCAATTGTAATTTTAAGGATTCATACTGTTATGCTGATCATCCTTCACAAGTGTTTCTTCTAAACAACAGATTTTAATGACGTATTATCAGAAATTGAACAAGTTAATAAATCCGGATGTAACCTCTGCACATTGGCATACGGGCAGATAGACACATGCATAATTCAACTAAGAAGCAAACATTCCATGTAATTTGAAGTAACAACAAAAAAGACAAACATAAGAAAAAAGAAATACTACCAGCAGCTATGGATAGCTTGTCATGTATACGATTTCTCCTTGATCATTGAAGACTAGTCCGAGAACATACACGTGGAAACTGTAAAATTAGATGCTCCCTCACGGGGTTCACAATTGAGTTTTGCCAAAATCCTTAACAGGTATAAAACACCTGAAAGTTGAGAAATGTGCAGAATTTGATGATTATTCTCATTATGAGCCATTAATTTCAATAAGCAAGCAAAACACTTCATTTGATGGGGCATCAAATTATCACTCATAGCAATAATAATGGACTCTGGGGTACGCTTAAAAACATCACAAAGCCCTTCAATTATACTCACAACGTGCAGACCATAGTGCAAAAGATAAGTATCATATAAAAAGTTCTTCAAATCCTTGTGACTTTCAACCGAATTATTCAATATATGAGTACACAGCAGCCTCTCATGTCGGATCACCGGTTGCTTCAAGAGCCACATGAATACCTTTAGTTACTGGTAAACTTTGATCTGGATTAAAGATATACGACCCAAAACTGGTACCGGGTGCCTTGAGATGATAAGTTAATACAAAAACTTTGCAACTCCTAGTGTGTCAAAACCCGTGGTTAGCATAGGAATGACTGTCCCAACTGAAGCAGCGTGTTTATCAGGGTAGCGTCCTGACGATTGTCCTGGTTTCTGGATCCACTGGTTTTTTAGAAAATCATATTTCACAGGAGAGTGAGGTTTAAATTTGACATGGATTCTGGAAACTATTGAAGCATCATCACAACTTCGTCTGTTTTTTCTACACGATATGAGTTTAAATATGCATACTTTTTAAATCCATATGTCTATTAAACCAGGATATGGATATCCTTTCAGGTACAGGATGTGACCCGTTTCTAGATATAAACTCTTGAACTCCACCATTCAACTCAATACAACTCGCCCCGGATATTTTCTTCACACCATTATCTCTCATCGCTTTCCTAATCGATCCAGACTCACTCCAATGTCCCTCAGCAGCATATATATTTGAAAGAAGCGAAAAGTTACCACTGTTATTAGGCTCCAATTTAACCAACTGTTCCAAAGCATTTTCACCTAGTTCAACGTTTCCATAAAGTCTGGACGCTGCAAGAAGTGAACCCCAAATAGCAGCGTTTGGTTCAAATGGCATTTGCTTTAGTACTTCTTGTGCTTCTGATAAACATCCGGCTCGGCCTAGTAAGTCAACCATGCAACCATAGTGCTCGATCCTTGGTTTAATTATGTACTTTGGAAGTAAATTGTTGAAATACCAACGGCCAGATTTTACTAACCCACTGTGGCTACAAGCAGACAGGACTGCAATCAGTGTGACATCGTTTGGTTTTACAAGACTTTTTTCCATTCTTGAAAGTATATCAAGAGCTTCTTTTCCTAAACCGTGCAAAGCTAATCCAGCAATGACAGTAGTCCAAGTTATAACACAGCGGTCCTTCATGTTTTCAAAAACATCCATCGCTTTCTTTAGGTTACCTGATTTCGCATACATGTCAATAAGTGCATTGCTAAGCGACATACTTTTGCGTAAACCATATTCATTTATATACCCATGAACCCATTCACCGAGCTCCAAAGCACCTAACTGCGCACAAGCCGATAACACAGCCACCATTGTAACCTCATCAGGCTTTACACCGTCAACTCGCATCCTTCTAAACACCTCAACAGCCTCAGACGCCCTATTCCCCTGAGCATACCCCGCAATCAAAGCCGTCCAGGAAACCACATTCTTCTCCTCCATAACCTCAAACAACTCACGCGCTTTCTCAAATTCTCCAACCTTACAATACCCAGAAACCATCGCGTTCCAAACGGCCAAGTCTCTCACGCACATACCATCAAACACCTTCCTTGCGTCATTAACGCACCCAAACGACGCATACATTTTAACCAACCATAACCCTACATTCACATCACAATCCAACCCGAAGACAATACTTTCACAATGAACCCATTTACCCAAACACACCCCACTATCCCTTAACCCAATCACGCCTTCTAAAACAAAAGGAATAGTATAAAAATCAGGTTTTAACCCATTATTTTTCGCCTCACTATAAATAAAAACCGACTCGTTAACGCGTCTATGAGTCGAAAAAGCGTTGATGATGGTGTTGTAAATAAATATATTCTTATTGGGTTTATGATAAAAAAGACGAGTTGCGTATTTTAAATGATTTAAGTTAGAACAAAGGTCGTTTAAACGACCAATAAAAAGGTTGTCAAGATCGAGACCCCGAGTTAACATGAACCCATGTGTTTGATAAACGTGCTTTATGGTGGAACATTGGTCTAGTAACGCGTAGATTATTGATTTTGTTGTTGTTCTAAACATGGCTTTTTACGTTGGAAAAGAAGAGGGAAAATAACTAGTTTTTGAAAATGTATAGAGGTTAGGGGGCTAGGTATTGTGACACTCCAAAACCTCCTCACTTTGGTGTCACGGGTGCCACATCATTTGAAACATAAAACCCATGTTATCATGACATATCATCCCTCCTCACTTTGACCCAACCACTACCTATTTTATTTTATTTTATTTTTAACCAAAATAATTTTATTTTATAAAATTAAAAATTACAATACAATAAAGAAAAATACTTATTATCTAATTATAAAGCATTCGAAACCTTTTAAAAATAGTAAAGCTGAAATTTTCATACTTTTTTACCTACTAAATAAAACTAGCATGGTACTCGCTCAATACGACGGCGGATACCCAATGAAGATTTTTGTTGTGACAAATGTTATTACTCTTGTTCGTTAAATTTGTATTCAAAGATTAAAGTTGTAAAAAAAAATAAATCAAAATAAAATAAACCTTTAGAAAATGAGAAAAACTAAATATTAATTAAAATATATCAAAATAAATATTGAATCAAAAAGCATAAAATTTTAGAAAATAAGATGAAATTGGATAATCAAAAATAATTTAGATAAAAAGATATTTCAATTATAAAGATAAACATGACTTTTTAATAGGTTGTTGTTATAAAAGGAGATCGACAAAGGAGATGAATGTTTCCTAAAAGTTAATTTTAAATGTTTTAATTTTCAGATATTCTAAAAATAGAAATGTCTCAAATGTGTTATAATATACTACGAGCACAAAGAACGATAAAGCGGTGAGTTTCGTATCATAGCCAAAAATGGTGCGGTTCAACTCCAAATAAAAGTCAAGATATTGATGTTATTTTTATTTATTTAAGTATCCTGTTTAACAATAAATTCTGGTAAAGAGAATATTTAATTTCTAGTTATAGGTTTAGGAAAATAGAAAGTAATATCAATCTTTATTTAGATTGATTCTCATTTTCCTATAAATGTTAGGTTTTTCATTGTATGAGATATCTCTAAGTTTTTTGATAATGAAAGCTTTTGCTTAGTTCTTGGCAGTTTGCTAAGATTCTCTTAATAATCGGGTATTCGTTGAATCAACGGTGTTAGAGTTTGCCTGATTATCGGTATTCTTTTGAATCAACGACAGTTGGAAGAAATTGTGTCTAGTATTCATTGGAATCAATAGATCCAATTTATCTATTCTTGATTGTTTCTGGTATTCCTTGGGAATCAACAGATTCAATTGGTCATTATCCTTGTTTCAAGCTACATCAGTTGGTATCAAAAGCCGAAATTCCTGATTAAGATGTTAGCATATATTTTTTTACGCAAAATAAAATGAAAAAGTGAAACACCAAAAACCATGTGTGGGCGATTTTTCCAAGGAATCCTTTCTTTCTTTTTGAATCAATTCTGCTAGAACTTTCAATCAATTAACACTCTAGTATTGTGATCCTACAATGGTTAAATTCGTTCTTGCTACTATTAATTGTGAGGAGATTAGGCTTGTGATTTGTCGCTCCCTAATCTTCCTATGATCAATTGATTTACCGGAGGCGGGTTTGGATCTTGTTTGTGATATATATATTGTTTTTTAATTGTGTAGTATTGTTTCTTGAGTTTGGTTTTATTGTTTTGTTTTTATTAGATCTCCTTCAATCCAAATTGTTAGGGTTTCTTGATCATTCTGGTTGGTCAACATGGTTTCATCTCGTTCTTATCATGATGATGTGGGCAGAATTTCAACTTCTGTATATCTAACGAATTTTCCGGAGCACTTTTCAGCAAAGGATTTGTTTCATACATGTAAACAGTATGGACAAATGGTTGATTCCTTCATTCCTTTGAAGAGATCGAGAGATAAGAAAAGGTTTGGTTTTGTATGATTCATCAATGTCAAAAGTGAGGACCGTTTGGTAAGTAACTTGTGTACTGTTTCGGCTGGAAGAATGAGATTACAAGCCAATATTGGATGATTTCAAAGAACTCCAATGGCGAATGAGAAAAAATAGGAGAAGAAGGCGGTGGTGAACAATATTAGGAAGGATAAAATAGTTGGAGAGACAAGGAATTATGAGAAGTCGTATGTGAATGTTGTGAAGAATAATGTTAATACAAGGAATGATGTGAATCCTGTATTAGTATTAGATGATGGTTGTATTAATTCCAAGGATTTATCGCTGAGTTTAATGTGTCGAGTGAAGAGATTGATTCACTAACTGACATAAAGATGGTATTGGCGAATGAAGGTTTTGAGGACATTAAATTAAGATATATGGGGGAACTGTAGGTGATGGTTGAGTTTGGTTCTTTAAAGTCAAAGGAGCTATTTATGGATAATACAGGGGTGGGATCATGGTTTTTGGATGTGAAACAAGCAACAGAAGATTTTGATGTAGATGGAAGAGTTACATGGGTAGATGTGGAGGGAGTGCCATTTAAGTTCTTGACTGGGGAAACTTTTAAGAAAATTGCAGCTAAATGAGGATTATTAGTTGATATAGACGACCAGGAGGATATATCTCATCACTCGAAAAGGATATGTGTGCTAAATAAGGCGAGTACTATCATTTTAGAAAACTTTAAAATGATATACGGTGGTAAAATTATTTGGGTAAGGGCTAAGGAGGTTTTAGGATGGGTTCCAGATTTGTGGGAGGATGATGGTGAGGAGGAGGAGGAGTAGACAGAGGAAGATTATTTGGGGGAGGAGGGAATACATCATGAGACGGGCAGTAATGTCGATATCAGTGAGGTGTCTGAGACTATATTCGAGAAGAATAGATCAGATAACAATGTGGTTTCGGAAGATCCGTTTGGTATTTACCCGTTAATGGAGGTGTTTGGGAATATTAATAAGGAAAAGGAAAGCAAGACGTATAGCAGTTTACCAAACCCTCCTGGGTATATACCACCGCTGGGGAAAACGTGTCAGCTAATAAGGAAGATTCTATTCAATCAGAGAACGGTGGTGAAACAAAGCGGGTTCTCCCAATCCTGCCGCCTGTACAAAATAAACCTCGAGAACTAAAGAAAAAGGGAAACGACTACATTTCACAAATCTCTTCAACTGGCAGTACAAAATCAACGACGGGTGTGGACGATTCATGTACCGAATGTGATATCTCTAAGCAGATCATGTCGCCTGATGCCATAAGCGACACCTCTTATCAGAACGATTATGTTAATGAAGCTGATGGGACGGTTATATCACAAGAATCAACACATGAAACGTGGGATATGAAGGCATATGATTCGAAAGATGACTTAACTGCTAATGTTGGATTTGAAAACTTGGGTTATGAACCTGATTTCTTCCAAACTTTGATGAGTTAGATATTTAGGAAGATAGTGTACTGCAACAAGTAGTATGTATATTTAAGGTACGTGTACACCTCTATTTGTCTATTCGATTGGGACAAAACTTTGAAGTCTACGGATTTCTTGTAATTTCACTCTATTATCTGCACTGTGCAAACCTATCAAACGATGCATAGGTTTGGCACAACTATACTTGATGCATATAGTATTATTTGGAGGTATCAGTCTTGAGCCGTTTACATATGAATGGTTCGGTTCTGGTGAATTTTATATATGGCTTAGAGGATAAAGGGTGAAACAGGTCAAAAGTTTCCAAAAAGATGCATTTCAAGTAAAAGGTGTCAATCTCTACCTTAGTTTAATCAACATGAAGCTAGGCTAACTTCATCAGGACACTTGATATATTTAGTCAAACAGGTGAAAATTTTAGATAAAAATCCATAACAGGTAACAGCAACAATCATGCAAAAGAGATAAACATTTAAAATAGGACAATTACTACTAACCAGGGCAATCTCGCATGCCTTTGACCATATTTAAAAAGAAAAGTAACGCTCGTTAGCAATAACGGTATTAGGTGCAACAAATACGATAGAATAATGGCATGCATTGCCAAAAAGTAAAACAATTGGTAACGGTTTCAAAAATCACAAGACCTAAAATAAGTGCGATTGTTACAGTCGTCAATTTGTGTTTCAATTCTTTTAAATTATACAAAGACTCACACACAAACAATACTTTAATTCATACTATATGTGCCAATAAAGCATTTGGGCTAGTGGTGACGTGGTATGTGATTAATAATCGAACAAAAGGTTTTGAGTTCAAATCTTGATCCTGCAAATCTCAGGTGATTATCATCCGTTGACAACTACTGCAAATCTCACTACTTAATTGCAATTTACATCAATTAAATATTTTAAATAATATAAATTGGCAGGTACACTCTGACGTGAGTACGAGCCATTTTTCACCCTATAAGAAATAACTCTAACAATTGCAACCGTAGAATCCTAGACTCGAACCTTTGACTTCTTATTTAAGAAAAAAACAATCTAGTGAGCTCATAGGGGTCTTAAAGGTGGTACCAACTGAACCGAAAGCCTTTTGATCTACATCAATCAGATGTCTTTACGACACCAATAGAGCATTTGGCTTAGTGGCGCATATGTGATAACTGCTCACGAGGTCTAGTGTTCAAATCTCGTGGGTTGTGGTCATGCATGTACAATTACTCTGGATGTTCCTTCTTATTCGAGTTTCAAGATCATTAATTTATTTTTTACAAAAGCTTGGTCAGCTTATTTGGCTTCATGACTAACCTTTGGTAATTTGGCCAGCTTATTTGGCTTCCCGACTCACCATGGTATCATTTTGACATGCCATATAAGATGCAAAAAGCACATCAGTTACTTATAACTTGAACCCATTTGCTTAAGAACAGGACAGTTCCGGTTACATGTTAAATTTTAACACTATGTCGCAATCCCAATCTGACCCGACAAGCAGCAAATATAACATGCTTTGCCGTTTACCCATACCCACCCATTGTTCCAAATCTACCGTTCTTTGTTCAAAATAACTTAAAGGCCAATGTGTAGAAGTGATATCCAGATAGAAACTAATACATTTATAGAAGCGTAACTCAACCAAAAAGCAAATAGCAACTATCCAGATCTCTTGAGTTTCAGCAAGCCAGAAATCTACCATAACATCACACGAATAGGAATTTTAAAATAAGAGTTCATAACAGGTACTGTAAAAACTTGTAAATCAAACCAAAATCAACAACACAGTTGTATAAGTGAACCCAGCCAACCTTCCCTTGGCTCACTTTTAGAGTATATATCAATGAAAGGCTTAGATAGCCACAATCTTTACAATCAGAAAGAAATAACAACAAAACTTTGATCAAACAAGATCAAGAACTCTCGAACTAATCTCACACTTTTTACACACACACAAACTGAACGAACTGAATGATTGAAGTTAGGTGGGATGGAATATATAGCTCTTATCTTCAGTCTTGCACTTTAGTCCTTGACTTCAATCTTTTGTCCATGTTTGCCCCTTCATGTTTGGAGAAGTTACACTTTGACCCTTGTAGCTTAAGTAAAGCTTATATTTAACACTCCCCCATAAGCTTTACACCTGAAACACATTAAACAAACCAAGCTTTGCACATAACTTTTTATGTTCTGTGATTAGTAATCCTTTAGTGAAAACATCAGCTGTATTATCTTCAGATTTAACCTTAACAGGTTTAATAAACCCAGCTGATATTTTTTCCCTTAAAAAATATATGTCAATTTCAAAATGTTTGCTCCTTTCATGATGTACAGGATTGTTAGATATCTGAATAGCTGAACTATTATCACAATGCATATCTATAGGCAAGAAAGCCTCCTTGTTCAGATCAGTAAGAATTTTGGCAATCCACATAGCCTCACAACAAACACTACAAATTGTAATAATAATAATTATTATTTTATAAATAATAATTATTATTATTATTTTATTACTAATTATAATAATACATAAGTAACAATTTAGGTACGTGTATATGCGTTGAAAAGTCAAAGGTATCCCTGGCGACATGTCGCCAGGGAAGGTTTGGGAGATACGATAAAAGTTATAGGTACGTGTATATGCGTTGAAAAGTCAAAGGTATCCCTGGCGACATGTCGCCAGGGAAACTTTGTCACACCCCTCCAAAATGTTTCAATCACGCGCGCTTTTGGCTAAACGACAAAAGTCAAAAGTATCCCTGGCGACATGTCGCCAGGGATTGTCGCCAGGGAAAAAAAGACCTTTATTGACCAGATCTCCTTATCTTTTCTCACAACACTTATAAAAAAAACCCTCATCTCCTTCGCTGTTGCTGCTGTATCACCACCACCACCACTCTCCTCCACACCCTTCGCTGCTATATCACCACCACCACCACTCACCACCACCACTCACCATCACTCTCCTCCACACCTGCACACGTGCACTCACCACCACTCACCACCATCTCCAGTCGCCAACACCACCACCACGCACACTACATTCACCGGCACCACCACCACCGCAATATATATTAAGGTTTTTTATATAATTTATATTGTAATTGTTAAGGTTTTTTTTATATAATTTTTTTATAATTTATATTGTAATTGATTTTTTATATAACTTATATTATAATTGATAGTATATTTGGTTTTGTTTTTACATATCCGGTCACCGCAGCCGAGTCCCGACCGTAGCCGAGCCCGACCACAGCCGAGACCCGACCGCAGCCGAGCCCCGACCACACCCGCGCCCCGACCACAGCCGAGACCCGACCACTCTTTAACGGTATGTTTTTTTTAACTTTTAATTATAATTGATAATACATATTGTTTTTTTTAGTTTTTTTGGATATGCCTTGGTTTTTTACTATTCCCAGCCGATAAATAATGTACCAACCCGACTAATAAATAATATACTAACTGTCGTTTATTTTTGTCATTTCATTAGGAGGAGATGCTTGCGAAGAAGGCTGTAGGCAAATATACGGACGACGAGATCAACCGTATCGTCCGAGGTGGAAAGCAGCGAGGCCACATGCCCGGTGTCGGCCAGATAGTGCCGAGAAGGACTGCTCACTATATTCCTCCTCCTACTCCCATCGACCCACGGTTGGAACAAGCGTCTCAAGTGTTTAACTTTATGAGAAGTGACGATAGGTTTGCCGATGCGTTCTCAGCATTTCTATCGGGTGGTGCTAGCGGGAGTGGCACGGGAGGCAGCGGTAGTGGCGTCGGTGGGAGTGGTAATGATAATGTCGACGGGTAGAATGTCAACAATGGTTAGTATGCTTGTCTTGTTTTTCCTACCTTAGCATGCAAGTTTAATAATTGTAAACCCCGAATTGCAAGTTTAATAAGTGTAACTAGGAACTTTGTTCCCAAGTTGTGACATGTGTATTTGTATTGATCGAGAGGTTACATGTTATTGTGTTTTGGTACTAGATTCGTGGTAGATTTTTAGTATTTGTATCTTCAGGTTTTGTATTTGTATTCCCAGGTTTCGGTAGATTTTTTCCGGAAAAATTCCGGAAAAAATCTGGAAACAGCCTGCTGTGCAGGAAGCTAAAAAAAATGTCAAAGTTTCCCTGGCGACATGTCGCCAGGGAAACTTGGGCTCACTTGACTTTCTAAAAAGTCAGCCAAGTTTCCCTGGCGACATGTCGCCAGGAAAACTTGGGCTCACTTGACTTTCTAAAAAGTAAACCAAGTTTCCCTGGCGACATGTCGCCAGAGAAACTTGGGCTCACTTGCCTTTCTAAAAAGTCAGCCAAGTTTCCCTGGCGACATGTCGCCAGGGAAAAGTGAGGATTAATAAACTTTTTTACTTAAGTTCCTTAATCAGCCAACTTTCCCTGGCGACATATGTCGTCAGGGAAACTATCCCGCACCAACTCCAGTGTGGCACCAATTTTTGAACCAAAGAGTTGCGGGGCCCACTTAGTCGCCAGGGAAACCCTAATTAGTCGCCAGGGAAACAATCCCGCACCAGCCTTTCTTGGCGACGTTTCCCTGGCGACATGTCGCCAGGGATTCCCCTTCCCTGGCGACATGTCGCCAGGGAAACATCGCGAAATTGACCAGGGAAGGGGTCGAATATTGTAGTGAGAAGCGGCTATGAAAAAGAAGATTATACAGTAAAACCTAATATACGTATAACTAATTTACGGAATATTATGTATTAAAGGCCTGTTTTTATGTGAAGCCCAACATAATTTACACCAATCTGTTTTAAAAGGCCCATTGCAACAGATTATTATTAAATAAATATTGTATTTAATTTAAAGTTTTATTTGATATTAAATTTTAATATTAAACTAAATATAAATGAAATAATAATATATTAGGTTGGGTTGGATTGTGGATAAATTGTAAAAAGGTTGGGATTGATTGTATGAATTTGTTGTATAGGTGCATGAGTAAGAAAATAATTTTTTAATAGGGGATTGGGTTGGTTTGGGTTGTGAACAAACATGGTCTAAGCACTTGATGAGAAAACATTACGTAACTTGGTAATATTTTTATGAACAAATTAAATGAGTAAAAGAAGTCTAAACAATGGTTATAGTTTAAAAACCCTATTCCAAATTGACCCGCTGCAACGAGCTACAAATCCAACTGTCCAAAGATGTTCTTACAAAACTTAGAAATTAATATTCTAATTACGCATAGTTACAAACAACTTTTTGGTATAAGTAATCTAGAAGCAGTACCAGCAGCAAAAGAGCAAGACGAAATGGCTGGTTTACCCGCATAACGGAGGTTAACATCCTTTAATCTTATTCCAGGACAAGGGCTTCCTTTGCTACAATCAAATTTCACGGCCACTTGTGTTGCTGATGTTCCGTGTACATCCTCATATACCAAGTTAGTTATCTTTACTCCAGCAGCTTCTTTGGGACAGTTTGTATTGTGGGGGCAATATTTTCCCTCTATTATGATTGGGTATTTTACGTTCACCATTGTTGCATGCGTGAAAAATATATTCCTAACTAACCCATTGCTACGACGAGCCCATGTCTTTATCCTCACGCCATTTTGAGTACCTATAAATGTTGAACTTTTTACGGTTATGTTTTGGACACCGGCTTCCTGTAAATCCCATCCTAGACTCCCAATGCTGCAAAAAAGAATGCAATGTATTTACATTTAGTTAGTTATAACGCAAGTGTTTATATGTTTAACATGACTCATACATACAAATATGCATATAAGTTGAATCTAAACACTTTTATATTTATAAATATACTTTATGCCGTGACCAGGGCCACACGTGACCTTTTCTATCCAGATATTGGAATTTTCTGGGCCTATGGAAACACAATCATCCCCCGTCGAGATCTTAGAGCCCAAGATGGTAATACCCGTAGAAAGTGATAGATGAATACCATATGTGTTCGGGCTGGTTCTGGATGCTAAGATACTCACACCTTGTAGCTTGGCATTGTTGCATGCATATAGGAGGATATGAAACATTTGGCTGTTTAATGACATTAAGTTGCTGATCACTATGTTTTGCGAATGATAGATGCCAAGCGTCTGTAACACAAAATCATAAATACATGTTAAACACAGTACGATTAAAATGAATTCAAGAGAAAAAAATAGTGTAATGGGTCGTACCGTAGCTCCTTTAGGACATGTCTTTCCAGATAACTTGCAAGCCCACAAAGAACCGCCTTGTGCATCAAGGGTTCCACTAGATATTGTAACATGATTGACCTTATGGAACTTAATCCAAACATCATCTTTTCCGATGGCATTATTGTTGGAAAATATTGTTGGCAAAAAAAATTTGATGACGTATAGTCCCCGGGTCATGAACCCGGCCCAAGGGTACTACCCGTATCGGGCCCATCACGAATGGGTTGGAGTAATGTCATTCGAGCCTATGGGTTTTGGATGAACAATGGTCGCACACTCGCATGTGTCATGTGCGACCCACGGCCTGGTACGTCCGGTAGAGGGTTAGACAAAATCATTATCTAATTAAGATTGTGATTTACCCTAAGGAAGAAGATATAAACTAACTATAATTAGAAGATAAAAATCAATTAATGGCACTTATCTCTTATAACAATCAATTAATGACACTTATCTCTTACTTGGGGCAGAAGTTTCGGTAAAGCCCACTAGGGTTTTACCGCCTATATAAGGAACCCCCAAGGGTTCCACAAAGGTAGGAGCCCGGACACCCGAATTAAGCCTAATTCAGGTTAAGCGAGGATCATTCAACTTTTGTATCAACAATTTGGCGCCATCCGTGGGACCCTACACTAAACTCGAACTCTACTAATGACGAAGGGAAACCCTTATCAGGAAAATCCAAGGAACGTCAATCCGGGGAATCGAAAGTGGGGGGAGATGTCCCCATCACCCCTACTCCACCTCTCACTGGGCGCGACACGTTACTACGGATTAACTACTACGTGCATATATGTTAATATTACGTATGTCGTACCTAAAGACTTAATAAACTAGTAAGCTCTAACTATGCAAGCACGTGAACCCGATACATAACTGATTAAACCTAACAATCACCCCTTTAATCGGTTGTTTAGGTCATTCACAAATTGCAACACCGAATTACTTTCACCATGAACCATCTCGACCTATCCCGCACCACTCGACCTTCACCGCGGTCAGATCCAAAGTCCTCTCTATCTAAACCTCTTTAAACAACACTTGCGACATGTAACATGGCATCTCGTTGGATACAACCATCTCGACTTTTCCCGGATCCCTGGCCTCATCCCCGGCCACATCCAAAGCTACCCGATTTGAACTCTAACGCCATAATATCACACTGTGTTCTTTTCCACATTCCATTCTTTTCATGGCAACCATACCTTTTTCCGATCAAATCTATTCCGTGCGATTCTTCCACCAATCACGAAACAAGGCGACCATCACCTCTACTGTCTTCTAATAACCGCAACATGAGCCAAACTCAAGCCACCCGCTTTGATTTCCTTCCGCTCGTCCTTTTCCGCGTCTTTGTTTCTCACACAGACAATCGATTAAGGATGGAACCTGTGATTACAACATCACAAATTACAATCCCTAACATCTTCACATAACCTTGTTCCAAGAGCACTATTCCACCGATGAAGAAAACAAAGCCATCCGCTTCTCCTGTTTTCTTTGCCAAACGAACCGAATCAAAGCTACCCGCTTTTCCCGACTCCTCCCGTCCGTTTATCCCGCGACATCGGTTAGTCTCTCACGCCGAACAAACATGAAACCTGTTGTTGTCCCCGGTCATATATAGTTGCTCAAACCCGCAACTAATAACCGAAACAGCCCTTTTACCTTCTTCCTTTGATCACTAATAACAGCCCGGAACACCAATGTTTACAACCGGTCACCCCCGTCATTTCAACCGGTATATCTACCACAACAACGGTCGACCGAAACACCTTAACGGCTTCGTCTTCTGCTGCAACACATCCCGAACAGCCACCTGCTGTCCCGAACCGATCTTTCACGCCGCCCTTCGCAGACCAACACACCCGCCGGCCGAGGCTCCCTCCGATCTTCCCGAGTTCTAGGTAAAGGGAAAATTATCAGAAAATTGGATACTGATACTTTGATTTATAGATTACATGACTTTAAATAGCCTAACAAAATAAACATGAACTAGTTACCTAGAAACTAGGTAAGAACCCAACGAGTACAAGCAGTACTTAAAACTCGGTCATACTCTTTTACCAATTCAAGTTACTACGGATTAACTACTCCTTGCATATACATAATACTACGTATGTAGTACCTAAAGACTTATTAAACTAGTAAGCTCTAGCCATGCATGCACGTGAACCCGACACATAACCACATAACCGATTAAACATAACAAACAGTATCTACAAAAAAAAAACCCAATGAGGATATATAGGATCATGGAGATCATTAGTGCAATTGATCTTTTACCACGAGCCTTCAAATAACTAATAACTAAAACCCGTAGTTACAAATTATAAACAAATTTAGAAAAAAAACTCGTGCGTTCACGGGTATTATTATGACTAGGAGATATTATAATCTTACGAGTGTACTCACAATAATGTTATAGCCTTGCTCAGCACCTGCCAAAAATCGGAAAATCATTTGGCAAAATCGTAGCTTCTGCCATGTACGAATGGGCTTGGGTTCACTTGAAGCCCAAGGATTATACATACAAATGGGTTTGGGTTCACTTAGAGCCCATGCATTTCTTTGATTTTAGGTATAACATTCACAGCTATAAGGTATTCGATCTCGTCCCAAAAATTACAATATTATGGCGTCTATGTCAATAATCCCGCAGGATGTCATCACGACCCACATTCTACATCGTCTTCCACCGGACTCCGTATGCCGGTTCAGGTGCGTTTCAAAGAAATGGCTATTTTTACTTTCAGAAACCCGATTCATCCAAAAGCATCAAAAAACGCGTAACAATAATCTATCCCTCTTCAGTACTCATGAATCTGGTTTTTATGTAAACCATGAAAGAGTGGAGACACAAGGCAGGTTGTCGTTATTTGATCTTCACCTTACGCATGGTTCTGTCAATGGGCTGGTTTTAGGTTCTAATTATAATTACTTGCGTAAAGTTTATACTCTTACAGTTTTAAACCCAACTACTCATGACTATGTGCAATTGCCATTCCATGAACAAGTTGACTTTTTTGATACGCTGGGAATTGGTTATGATTCTGTGACAGATGATTACAAGGTTGTTAATATCACTAGTTCTAATGTGCATGTATATAGCCTTAGAACAAATACTTGGAAGCAGGTGACCGTTTCATGTAATAAATGTTATATGGCGCGGTTTTCAGGTGTTTTTGTTAATGGCTTTCTTCATTGGATTGTTAGTAACTATTCTAAAACGGTTATCGTTGCTTTTAGTTTAGCAGATGAGAAATTTAGTGAACTACCGTCCCCCGGTTTTCCTAATGAAAATATTAGGCTTGTCGCACTTGGTGAAAAGCTTGCTGTGTTCCATAGAGAGAAAGGTCATATTTGGTTTATGAATGAGTATGGGGTACGTAAATCATGGACAAAGATTGTATTCCATGAGTTTGATGAAACTCCTCCAATGGACAGAACCTTTTATGGGTGGGAAACGTGGAATAGATGTCCTAATAACAATGTTTTGTATGAGAATGGGAGAGTTGTGTTTATAACCAGCGGTCTATTGTGGATATATGATGTTGAAGAACAAACTATCTGTAACAGTGTTGATATTTCTTATAGAGTTTATCATTGGAAAAAGCACATGTATCTTATATGTGATTATGCGGAAAGCCTCTTCTCACCAAAATTCAGCAGATCCATATAAAAATCGTCAAACTCAATGGAAGATAAAGTGCAGATGTAAGGTTCAAGAATGTTAAGTTTGCATCAAATAATTTGTCCAAGGTGAATTTATCTTGAGATCATTGTCTTGTTTTCAAACTTTTGCAATCTCGGGTATACAGCAGCAGCAAGACTTGTTGAAGTGTTTAGAGATGATTGTCATTTAAGTTAATGTGAGCCATTGCTCTTAATGTTTGCCATCTTTCGAACAAAATTCATATTTTCTTAAGACTCGCCTTATATTTTAATGCTTATAGACTCCTAAGTTGTAATTTTAAAGATTCCAACTGTTATGCTGATCATCGATATTTTGTTTTTGCAATCATAGTTAAATTGTTTTTCCTAAACAACAGATTTTAATGAAGTATTATCAGAAATTGAACAGTTATTATATCCGCATACGGGCAGACAGGCACAGGCAAAACTTTATGATACGCATGTCAATGACTTGCTCTTATGCAACTGAGAGTTGAGAGATGATATCATACAAAAACTTTTTTAATTCCTTATTACTTTTATCCAAAACACTCATATACAAAAACCAATACAAGGTTACTTTTCCGACTTCACCAATTGCAAAACGAGTTTCTATTTTCTTGAGTGCTAACTCAACACGATTAGGAAGTGCCACATTCATTGGTTCATTAAATTTAGAAAAGCTGTTCAGAATACTAGACCAGAAACTCACATAATTCGACGCTGGTTTGGTGAACAAACGCAGCAATGAAGCAGCTGTGTATGAGTACACAGAAGCCTCTGGTGTGGGATCATCAGTCTCTCCAAGAGCCACGCGATCACATATTCCAGAATCCAACATGCCATTAAAATGACTGACCGGTATACCTTCAGTTACTGGTAAACTTTCATCTGGATTAAAGATATATGAACCGAAACTGGTGCCTGGTGCCTTAAGATGGTAAGCTTGTACAAAATGTTGGCTTGAGCGTCAAAACCCGAGGATGACATTGGCATGACTGACCTGCCAATTAAAGCAACGCGTTCATCAGGGTAGCATTATAACAATACTCCTGGTTTCTGGGTCCACTGGGTGTCAGAAAATCATACTGTATTTCACAGGAGTGTATGGGGTGCTGAGGTTTATATTTGACACGGTTTTTGGAAAGCCTTGAAGCATATTCATTCACAACTTCATATGATTGCCTATAGTATTTAGATATGAATACTTTTCAAATCCATATGTCTATTTAACAAGGACATAACTTCAAATAATCTCTCAGGTTGAGGATGCGGCCCGTTCCCAGAAACAAACTCGTGAACTCTACCATTCAACTCAATACAACTCGCCCCGGATACCTTCTTGACACCATTATCTCTCATCGCTTTCCTAATCGAACCAGACTCACTCCAATGTCCCTCAGCAGCATATATATTTGAAAGAAGCGAAAAGTTACCACTGTTATTAGGCTCCAATTTAACCAACTGTTCCAAAGCATTTTCACCTAGTTCAACGTTTCCATAAAGTCTGGACGCAGCAAGAAGTGAACCCCAAATAGCAGCGTTTGGTTCAAATGGCATTTGCTTTAGTACTTCTTGTGCTTCTGATAAACATCCAGCTCGGCCTAGTAAGTCAACCATGCAACCATAGTGCTCGATCCTTGGTTTAATTCCGTACTTTGGAAGTAAGTTCTTGAAATACCAACGACCAGATTTTACTAACCCACTGTGGCTACAAGCAGACAGAACTGCAATTAGTGTGACATCGTTTGGTTTTACACGTCTTTTTTCCATTCTTGAAAGTATTTCAAGAGCTTCTTTTCCTAAACCGTGCAAAGCTAATCCAGCAATGACAGTAGTCCAAGTTATAACACATCGATATTTCATGTTTTCAAAAACATCCATAGCTTTCTGAATGCTACCTGATTTCACGTACATGTCAATAAGCGCATTACTAAGAGACATACTTTCTGAATGATAGATGAATACCATCTGTGTTCGGGCTAACCCCGGATGCTAAGATACTCACACCTTGTAGCTTGGCATTGTTGCATGCATATAGGAGGATATGAAACATTTGGCTGTTTAATGACTTTAAGTTGCTGATCATTATGTTTTGCGAATGATAGATGCCAAGCGTCTATAACATAAAATCATAAATATATGTTAAACAAAGTACGATTAAAAGGAATTCAAGAGAAAGAAAAAATTGTGTAATTGGTCACCGTAGCTCCTTTAGGGCATGTCTTTCCAGATGACTTGCAATCCCACAAAGAACCGCCTTGTGCATCAAGGGTTCCACCAGATATTGTAACATGATTAACCCTATGGAACTTAATCCAAACATCATCTTTTCCGATGGCATTATAACCAGAAGGTGCCACGAGAGTGCCATCTATATTGATAGTTATTCCACTGCTCTTACATGTTTGGCCAGAAAACGTAATAGCCGATGCTATCAAGTACCTACCACGCGGCACGTAGATGGTTGCCGGAGCACTAGAAGCACAAGCCTTATTCCATGCCCTCAAGAACACGTTTTTTGTGTCAACACGACCGTCGGCTTTAGCTCCTAACGTGACAACGTTATATGTTACTTTAGCCGACGAGTATTGAGCAATAAGAAACAAGACAGAGTAAAGTATACTTAATCAGCATGGTTACTACTAGATCGTTTACTGAAATACAATATGCATCTGTAATTTGTTCCATGATATATATATAGAATTTAATCTAAGTACAACACGGATTCAGGGGATAGTTACACTACAATAAGGATAAACAAAAATAAGAAATGCACTCTAACTAGAAGATCGATCAATATCAGCTAAATAAAGTGTAAACAAAATCCAACACTTAGACCCTTATACTATTAATATATAACAATATTAAAAACGTGATATTTATTTTATAACCCTCAAGTTATTATTGTGAGAGTTAAAATGAAAGTAATTTTGTAAATGTCAACGATAAAATTATGATTCGGAAATAATATAATATTTTTTACGGAAACTAGTTATCAGCTCATGCTCACGGTAAATCAAATTTATTTTAATATCATAGTTTAGTATACGTGTATATACGAACATTTTCTCGTGCTTAATATTTTGTAATTATAGTATTAATATAACTAAAATTTTGCATGTAACTTTATTTAAAAAATGTCCCTAGACTTTCTTCCCATTGCACTTATCTTAAGATATTTC
The DNA here is from genome assembly GCA_025667525.1 of Glebionis coronaria. Lineage (NCBI taxonomy): Eukaryota > Viridiplantae > Streptophyta > Magnoliopsida > Asterales > Asteraceae > Glebionis > Glebionis coronaria. Next base: position 46,962 of record JANFOE010001098.1, read on the forward strand.
AAAATAAAAACGTAGAAAACTTATTATAAGAAGAATAGATTATTGTTTCTTTTTTCTAAAAAAAGTTGTGAGTAAATTATTTTATTGTTCTTTTATACTAAAAAAAGTTGTGAGTAAATTATTTTACTGTTCTTTTATAAGTCAAACATGACCAGTTTTGAGAAGTCATCATAGTTGCATATATAGTGTTTAAAAGTTAAAATTGTGTGACAATTATGCCAGTTTTGTTAAATTTCGGTTATATTTCGTGAACCGGAATTTAACAAAAGTGACCCGACAAGCACCAAATTTGACATGTTTTGTCGTTTAACCAGGCCAACTCACTGTGCGAAATCTACTATTGTATGTTCAAAAAAACTTAAAAGCAACTATGCGGATCTCTTGAATTTTAGCAAACCCAAAATCTACCATAATGTCAAACGTGAAAACAAACGGATAGAAAATTTCAAAAAGGGTTCATAACAGGTACAATAACAATTAAGACAAACATAAGAAAAGATGACAGATACTACCACCCAGATACGGATATAGCCCTAAAACAGATAGCTTGTCACGGATACGATTAATCCTTGATACTTAGAGACTAGCGTCCAAATGCAGGCGTGGAAGTTGTAGAAGACGATGCTCCTTCATGGTTTTGACTACTGAGTTTTTTCAAAAAATGTTGACCTCTCCTGACGCAGTATTCTTTAACACGTGAATTAAGAGATGCAAATTGAGAAATGTGCAATATCCCTTTGTGTTTTTTAGGCGCCGCAGATCTGAGTGCCTCAGCAAATGCATAGATCAGAATTTTGCAAGTCTTGGTTTGAAGATAATACATAAAAGTTTCATCAAATAGCTTTGCATACATCCACATTTTCTTTTGATGATTCTCATCATTTTGAGCCATTAATTTCAATAAGCAAGCAAAACACTTCGTTTGATGGGGCGTCAAATTATCACTCATAGCAATAATAACGTACTCCCGGGTACACTTAAAAACATCACAAAGCCCTTCAATGATACTCACAATGTGCATACCATAGTGCAAAAGATGAGTATCATATAAAAAGCTCTTCAAATCCTTGTGGCTTTCATCCGAATTACTCATATACAATAAATGATACAAGGTTACTTTTTCTGCTTCACGAAAGCCATAACAATTTATAGACTTGAGTGCTGTCTCAACAGGATTAGGTAATGTCATGTTGACTGGTTCATCATAGAACTTAGAAAAGCTTTTCACAATATTAGACCACGAACTCACATAACTAGATACTGGTTTAGTGAACAAACGCAGCAATGAAGCAGCTATGTATGAGTACACAGCAGCCTCTCGTGACGGATCACGAGTTGCTTCGAGAGCCACATGATTACGTTTGCCATAACCAAAAATGTCCTTAAAATCACTAACTGGAACACCTTTAGTTACAGCTAAATTTTGATCTGGATTAAAGATATATGAACCAAAACTGGTACCTGGTGCCTTAAGATGGTAAGCTAATACAAATATGTTGGCGACTCCTTGTGCATCAAAACCCGATGATAACATAGGCATGACTGACCTGCCAATCGAAGCAACATGTTCATCAGGGTAACGTTCTAACAATATACCAGATTTCTGGATCCACTCGCTGTCAGGAAAATCATATTTCACAGGAGTGTGTGATTCGGTGAGGTCTAAATTTGACATTGCTTTTGGAAACTCTTGAAGCATCTTCACAACTTCATCTGAGTTCATTTTTGAAAGTTATACACGACAAACCTGATTTCACATACTATTTAAAGTCATGAAGGTCTGTTTAAAGCATCTATATTGCTTCAACTTCCAACAGTAATTTATGACGGTTCTTAAAAAGATGTTACATTTTCCATAAATTTTAAGTTGTTTGGTATACCAAGCTGTCTATTTGTAGTTCCAAAGAAACAAAGTTAAAGCCAACGTTTACATTTACTTGTTTTTAATGGTAAGAAAAAGATCATGAATCTTGAACTATAACAGTGCCAAAAAGTATGTACAAGAATAGATATGTACTACTACTAATTTTGTACATAACTTATGAATGTTTTGAAATGAACACCATATGTCTATTTAACCACGATTATCCTACACTTAGGGGTGTAAACGATTCGAGCCGACTCGAGTTTTGGCTTAAACGAGCCGGGCTTGTTTATAGCTGCCTGACTCGAGCTCGAACAAACTTTTACAAATAGGCTCGAGCTCGAATCAAACATTTTTGTTGTTGTTTGAGCTCGAGCTCGAAGCTCGTTTAAGAATTTTAATATTTTTGTACTCCTACAATAAACTAATTTTCATTCTCGAACAATATAGACTTGTTTGTTAACTCAAGCTGGAACTCGAAAGCTCGTTTACAATTATAAAGAATTTTATAATGTTCATACTAAAACTTATGTAACTTATAAGGTCAAAGAAGCTTGTTTATGAATACAAAATTAATGTTTAATTACATCTAAAGCTTAACTAAGTTCAAAACTAGGATGCGAGTTTGCTTATATAGAGTTTTTTCCCATGAAAATTTTCTTTTTCAAGTAATGTGAGATCATTTTACTAGTCATGTCCTTATTATACTAGTTAAAAGTTAATATTCGACCAATTTATACACTCTCTTTAAAGTTGAATTTATAATAAAATAATATGTAATCATAGTGAAGTTTAATGGTATCACATGTTATTTATAACTTATTCAACCATGTTTTTCTCATTGCATTTGACTATTTGATTAATGAATAACGGGTTTTGATTTTATGTACGACTGTATCTAAATTTATTTTGTAATGTCTTTGAAGATTTTTTGTTGAATATCTCATGTCACATTGATAGTTGTAAGAAATAACGAAGTTGAAATGTTTTACAAATCGTAAAGCGAAAGCATGAAAAAGTTTAAGATGTGTTTTAGCATCTTGGTCCATGTTTTGGGTGATTTCGTAGTGTAGTTTTGCTTAATAAAGTTTAATATCTTCATAATTATTGTTTTTAATTAAACTTAAATTATCAATACTTACTAAAATATAATAAACAGTTTTTTATAAAAATTTAATTGTTTGGGTCGATTAGCTCGTTCAGCTCATTAAGCTCGACAAACTCGATCGGCTCGAGTAACTAGACGAGCTTTCGAACGAGCCGCGCCGAATATTGTGTTGTAAAAGCTCGGCTCGTTTAACTAAACAAGCATCTTTTTTTGTTCGAGCTCAACTCGAGCTTGAAAAATGTAGGCTTGAGATCGAGTTAATCGAGCTTGAGCTCGAATAGCTCGTTAAAAGCTCGGCTCGAATAGCTTGGATCGTTTGAAAAAAAGTTGATTTCTTCACAGTTTTTTGCCACGGTATAGTGAACCTGAACCGTGGAAATTTTTTTATATGAATCATAAAGTTGCCACATTTATAAGTGTTACAAGTATTTTAAAAATAATCCACACATATAGCTACAAAGCTACACTTATAAGTGAAGTCAAAAAGTTTGTTAAAATGACACATTTGTAAGTGTAGATATTTTGACACTTAACAATAGTTTTGGATGCGGATATTTAACAATACTTAAAGTTTTTTGCAATTTTTTCACACTTTTTTAAGTGTGGACATTCAAAAAATCTTTCTACACTTTTAACTATAACCATTATGAAAATATTTCTACACTTATATGTGAAAGAAAAATTTTCACACCCATTGTCGCATATAGCAAACCATGGAGAATATGCAGTAATTGTACACATTTTTAACCAGTGCTATTTAATCTTAAAATGTGGAGACTTTAACTAATTTTTAGTAGTGCAATCAAGCGTAGAGGATGCGACCCGTTTCCAAAAACAAACTCATCAATTATGCTATTCAACTGAATACAACTCGTCCCAACACGTCGATCATGCAACCATAATGTTCAATCATTGGTTAAATCCCTTACCTCCGAAGTAAGTTACCGAAATACTAGCCACCTGGTTCTACTACACCACTAGGGCTACAAGCAGAAAGGACTACAACTAGTAAGTGTGACATCATTTGGTTTAACACTGCTTTTTTCCATTACTGAAAATATATCAAGAGCTTCTCTTCCAAACCCGTGTAAATGACATCCAAGCGGGCATTATACTTATCCGTATCGCTGAGAGAAAAAGTCACAGGACTCAAACTCGAGACCTCCAAATAAACCACTTAATAGAACGTTGGTGACCAACTGGGCTAGGCCAGTTGGTTAAAACTAATCCAGCAATGACAGTAGCCCAAGTTAACACATCGATCCTGCCAAATATCAATTGGCAAATGGGCTTGAGATATTATTAGTTTCACTTAGAGCCCACGGGTTCTATCATTAGGTATAACATCAACAACTATATACGGAGTATATATACTTATAAGGTTATTCGATCTGCTCCCGAAAATTATTGTATAACAATATTATGGCGTCTATGTCAATAATCCCACAGGATGTCATCACCAACCACATTCTACACCATCTTCCATCCAAATCCGTAGTCCGGTTCCGCTGCGCTTCAAAGGAATGACTATCTTTACTTTCAGAACCCCGATTCATCCAAAGACATCAAAAAACGCTTAACAAAACTCACAACCTCTTCGGTTCTCATGAATTTGGTTCATATTCACATTCATATTGGCCCTTTTTTCATATCTTTAACAACTAAGCCTCGCTTAGGGTTAACGGATCTTCACATTCACCATTGTTCTGTCAATGGGCTGGTTTTAGGTTCTAATTACAATTACGTGTATAAAGTTTATACTCTTACAATTTTAAACCCAACTACTCATGACTATGTGGAATTGCCATTCCATGAACAAGTTGACGTTTTTGGTACGCTGGGATTTGGTTATGATTTCGTTACAGATGATTACAAGGTTGTTAAGATCACTTGTAATAATGTGCATGTATATAGCCTTAGAACAAATACTTGGAAGCAGGTGACTGATTTGCCTTATAAATTTTATCTTAATCGGTTGTCAGGTGTTTTTCTTAATGGGTTTCTTCATTGGGTTTCTAGCAGGCTTTCTAAACTAGGTGTTATTATTCTTGCTTTTAGTTTAGCGGATGAGAAATTTAGTGAGCTAATGTCAGCTGACAAAAGTTCCCTAAGAAACATGCATCTAAAAAATTAAAAAAGAAGCAATCTCCACCATCTATTTAAATCATATCTAATGGTGTATATTAACTTTTTTAAATTTAATTAAAAAACACACTTTTATCCCATTTCTTAAAAATTAAATATCTCTCAAACGATTAATCGTTATGAAAAAATAATTATACCGTCCCAACGGGAATTAAATTATATTTCATATGCACTTCTATATACTTTCGACGAACTTTTTTTAAAAATTTTCGTAAAAAAATCACATGTAATTCTCGAAAAAGTACATGTGATTCTCGAAAACTCATGTTTGATTTATTATTTTAAAAGTCACATTTGAATTTGTAATGTCACATACGATTTGTGAAAATCACGTGTATTTTTTTACGAGAATTTCAACATTGTAAAATCGTTAAAAGTATATGAAAATAACCATCTATTAAATGACAAAAATATTTTCGTTATTACTTTAAAATCACATGTGATTTATGTGAATTACATTAGAAATGTTTGATTCACATGTAATTCTGTCAATATATTAAAATGTTTGTTGCCATTAATATAAAGTATGTTCATTTTACCGGGGTGGAGTCCCTTTTACCCCAAAAAAATATATGTAAAACAAATTGACTTCTGAATTACATGTGATTCGGTGATAGTTACATGTGATTTTGCTTGCATTACATGTGATTCAAGCATTCCGAAATCGTAACTTTTTCTAACAGACCCACATTAGATGAATAACATGTGATTTTTTAATTATGTATTATCTGTTTTCATTTATGTAAAATATATAAAACAAATTGGCTTCTAAATTACATGTGATTTTATTTGAATCACATGTAATTTTGCTGAATTGCATGTGATTATGTGATAATTACATATGATTTTACTTGTATTACATGTGATTCAGGCATTCTGAAACCTTAACTTCTTCTAACAAACCCACTTTAGATGAATCACATGTGATTTTTTAATCACATGTAATCTGGTTAATATATTAAATTGTCTGCTTGAATTACATGTAATTCGATGATAATTACATATGATTTTGCTTGCATTGAATCACATGTAGTTCGGTGGTAATTACATGTGATTTTGCTTGCATTACATGTGATTCAAAAATTTTAAAAACTTAAACTTCTTATAACAAACCCACTTTAGATGAATCACATGTGATTTTGTTTAAATCACATGTAATTCTGTCAATATATAAAAATGTTTTTTTGTCATTCATATAAAATATAGAAAGTAAACTGGCTTCTGAATTACATCTGATTTTGTTTTGATCACATGTAATTTTACTTGAATTACATGTGATTCTCTATAAACAGATGCTATGTTTCTTAACGTCATTCTCAATTGTTTTCTTTTTTCTAATTTATTTTTCATATGGAGAATAGGAAGCTCGACTTATTAATATGATTTAGCAATGAAAAATTAAAATTTTAACTTAAACTGATCTCTATTAGATGAAATACATGTGATGTGTTTGGCATAGCAACACATGCTTTATTAAACATAACATAAGAATCTCATATTTTCAAATAAATATATTAAATATAATTGACTTATGGTTTGGTGTGTAGAAATCACATGTGATTCGAGCAAAATCACACGTGATTCAAGCAAAATCACATGTGATTCAAAGAAAATCACATGTGATTTTTAAAAATCACATGTAATTCAGAAGTCAATTTGTTTTATATATTTTACATGAATGACAACATGCAATTTAATATATTGACAGAATTGCATGTGATTCAAACAAAATCACATGTGATTCAAATAAAATAAGATGTGATTCATCTAAAGTGGATTTGTTAGAGGATGTTAAAGTTTTGAAATGCTTGAATCACGCGTAATGCAAGTAAAATCACATTTAATTATCACCGAATCACATGTAATTCAAGCAAAATTACAGGTGATTCAAATAAAATCACATGTAATTCAGAAGCCAATTTGTTTTATATATTTTACATGAATGACAACATGCAATTTAATATATTGACAGAATTGCATGTGATTCAAACAAAATCACATGTGATTCAAATAAAATAACATGTGATTCATCTAAAGTGGATTTGTTAGAGGATGTTAAAGTTTTGAAATGCTTGAATCACGCGTAATGCAAGTAAAATCACATGTAATTATCACCGAATCACATGTAATTCAAACAAAATTACATGTGATTCAAATAAAATCACATGTAATTCAGAAGCCAATTTGTGTAAGCAAAATCACATTTAATTATTAGCAAATCATATGTAATTCAAGCAAAATTACATGTGATTCAAAAAAAATCACATGTAATTTAAAAGGCAATTTAGTTTATCTCCACTTTAACTTAAATTGATTTTTTTAATTTTTCATCATCTTTCTTTCACACTACATTTATATCGAAGTTATGACAAATTTTTACATAAAAACGTCTTGGGTTCTACAAATACAACAACACTACCATATAAAACATATAAAATAAAAAAAATTATTTTCTATATGATTTATATGAATCACATATGATTTATTAAAATCACACGTGATTCATACAAACACAATATCCATTCCTTGGAGTTATTCATAAACACCACATATAACATCATGTGCTTTTGTTTATGGTTTTTTTACTACATCTTTCTTGAAGTGCTTAACATAATAGTCAATCTTGTACTATATTTTATTACAATTTAGCTTTACTAATCCTATCATCTACGGTATATCATACTATAGAGAACGAGTATGATATATTTAACAATCATTTATGAAATCATGGAGTACATGAATAAGTCAACATCTACATACGTCAAAAATCAAAATCATATACAGTATAAACTAAAATAAACATTCATTCCACCTGGTAGTTCAAAAATGTATACCAAACTCAAAAGAAAAATCTCCGCACTCTATTTTCTCGAAAATCACATCAATCTTCTCTTTCACTTGACGATCAGATTTCATTCATAACTTAAACGACGTAAAGATGAAAACATCGACTGACAATTGATCGTCGAAACAATCGTGGACGACGGTGATATGGTGGATCGATGGTGATATGATGATATTTGTGACTTTTCGGTGATGAATTGTGATTTTGGTGATTTTTCCGGTGGGTTTGGGTGTGTTTTTGTGTTGTTCCAGTGATGGTGGTTGTGAGTGTGTTTCTTTATAAGAGAGATTAAGATAAAAAAAAAGGAGAGTAGATATATATTTTTAGGGGTTATATATGATTGGCGTTTTAATGACAGCCATTAGATCATAATAAAATGAATGGATAAGATGTTTTCTTTTATTCTTTAATTAGTGCATAATCTATGGGGATCTTGCCTCACTGTCACCCAATTTGTATAATGAAAATAATGTTGGTACCAAGCTTGTTGCACTTGGTGAAAAGCTTGGTACCAGGCTTGTTGCACTTGGTGAAAAGCTTGCTATTTTCCATAGAGAGAAAGGTCATATATGGTTGATGAATGAGTATGGGGTACATAAATCTTGGACAAAGATTGTATTCCATGGGTTGAATGAAATTCCAAATAACTTTCGTCAAGCTCCAGTAACCAATGTTTTTCATGACAATCGGAAAATTGTGTTTTTAAGCCGCGGTCAATAGTGGGTATATGATGTTGAAGAACAAACTATCTGTTACAGTGTTGATATTTCTTATGGAGTTTATCATTTAAATAAGCACATGTATCTTATATGTGATTATTCGGAAAGCCTCGTCTCACCAAAATTCAGAAGATCCATATAGAATTCGTCAAATTCAGTGGAAGATAAATGTGTAGATGTAAGGTTCAAGAATGTTTATTATAAAGTTTGCATCAATTAAAAATTTTCATGTTGAATTTATGTTGATGTCATTGTTATTTTTGTTCCCTTGTATTGCTCTAATTATATATAATATGCTGTACTTGACCCTTGATCTCATCATGTACATTGATAATATGGATGTACTTTAAGTTAATGTGTTGTTTTATGGCCGATGTGGGATCATAATATTACCCCACCCTTTGAGTGGTGGCTTATGGAGTGGTGGCTTGGACCCAAAGGGGGTGCCAACCGTGACAAACATAGCCGTGACTAACGAGCTCGGAGTGGTGGCCTATGGAGTGGTGGCTTGGACCTAAAGGGGGTGCCAACCGTGACCAACATAGCCGTGACTAACGAGCTCGGAGTGGTGGCCTATGGAGTGGTGGCTTGGACCTAAAGGGGGTGCCAACCGTGGCCAACATAGCCGTGACCAACGAGGACGTGGGTTCTTCAAAGGGTGGGGTAATGTTATGATCCCACATCAACCATGTATGGGAATGGTTGATGGTTTATAATGTCCAGGTGTCCCCTCCTCAAACAAGCTAGCTTTTTGAGTAAGTTCTACACTTGAGACTTATAAACCGATTACGAGCCTAGTATGGGATAGGTTCTTATCACATACCCACAAGAAGAAAACGATTACCAGTATCTCGTGCATAATCTGTTAACTTTCCTATAAAGAATATGGCAGAAAGCTACTCGAGCAGTATTTCAAGAGCAAGCTGCTTGGTAGAATTGAATGAGACAAATTTCGGGGATAATTACATAGTATACAGCCACGATACATACTTGAGTTCTGTAAACACATCAGAGGCTAACCACTGGGTTTACTCACAATATTAAGCGAGTTCTCCCAATCCCGCCGCCTGTACAGAAAAGTAAACCCCGAGAACAGAAGAAAATGTTAGCAGTTGTATTAACGATGGGTTATAGTTTGTATTGGGCTAAAGCCCGTATTCTATAATATTCTTCATAAGGCTATATGTACAGACCGATTTTATTGAATGGGATATGAAAACATTATACAATCCTACATGGTATCAGACTAAGTTGATATCGATCCTCCAAACCCTAAAACACCAACAACTGATTCTTTTCTTTTACTTGTTGCAATTAAGTGTCGACCATTGGCTCCGTGATAGTCAGTCGTCACAGTTCTTTGTTTGTGTTAAATAGTTTCGATCGTTGGTTTTTGGATTTGATAACCAGTCGAAGTTGTGTTCAATAGTAATATTTGTGATCCACTTGTGTGAAAGTGATTCACGACTGTTACAACCCTTTTCTCAAGTTATACCTTCATTAATTACCTAGTATACTTTCAACCCTAGCCATCCTTCCTGTTCGTTCCGAAAAAAAAGATTGAAACAAAATCACAAGTTAACCCTTACATCACAAGGTGACAGGTCCGACACCCCCTCCAACAATCATGCTTTCGGATAAGCTTATGGCAATAACTAATCTCCATATCCTTCTTCTTCCTGTAAAGCTTGATCTTGATGAGATGAACTACTCATCATGGTCTTACTTCCTCCAACACCTTTGCAAAGGTCACAAGCTTTTAGATCATCTTTCCGGCAAAAAATCCACTAGTGACGCCGGTCCTAGTGAAGTTTCACCTCCGGACGATGAATGGCTGAAGATTGACAACATTATCTTGTCATGGATTTTTACTACTCTTTCAAAATCGATTCAAACTCGCATTATTGATGCAAACCCTCAATCGACTAAGGAAGCGTGGGATCTCATAACCGGTATTTTTCAAGATAACAAGAGGTCGCGCTGCCTTGCATTGAAAGCGGAACTACGTTCGTTGAAGTTGGGTGACTTAAGTATTGATGCGTATTTTAAGAAGATTGACACTATTGCTTCGGTTTTGAAGGAAATCGGGTCGCCTCTTTGTGACGAGGATATCGTGAATTTCGTCCTTGAGGGATTGCCTACCAAGTATGCAACTGTCTATGGTATCATTGTGCATCGGGAAGTTTTCCCGGATCTTAAGACAGTAAGGTCTATGCTCACGACAGAAGAGATGCGGCTAATGTCACTTGCCCAAGACACTTATGTTGATTCTACATCCTCGTCGCCCATGGTTTTATTGTCTAACACTGGCACTAACACTCGGCGTTCTCCTACTTCTACCGATAAGGTATTCAAACCGTGTTTTCTTTATAATAAAGGGTCATGTCATTTTGGTGAGCGTTGCAAGTTTTTGCATAACGGGGTTCATGGCGTCCCGTCTCGTAATACTAAGGTTTCAACTGATTCTATGCAAGATGATATTAGAAGTTTGAAAAATCTTTTGACTAAGTTGGGAATAGATGGTAATGGTGGTTGTGATAAAATTATTGGTTTTGTGTCTCCTACGCATGCACCTATCAAACCAGTTGCATACTATAGTCAAACTTGTCCACCACCAGGTTTTCATACTCTATTAGCTTCTACGCTTCAGGCCCAACACATTGCTTATTCCCCTATGCAGGCCCAACCTTCTGTTTATTCGCCTATGCAGGCCCAACCTTCGCCTTATTCACCTATGCAGGCCCAACCACAAAATTATCATACATCAGGCCCACAACAGTTCCCTTCACCACTACCGGCGCAATCTATGCAGGCTCACTATGCTTCTTCTCCAGGTTCATTAATTCAGCCTGGGTGTGGTCAGACTACTCAACCGAGTCAGCAAGTTTCTAGTCAGTCAATTCCGGTTCTTCACGGATCTCTTTAACTGGCAGTACAAAAACAACGACGGGTGTGGATGACTCATGTACCGAATGTGAGATCTCTAGTCAGATTATGCAGTGTGATACCATTAGTAACACCATTCATTAGAATGATTATGGTAATGGAGCGGATGGGATGTTTTTTTTTGAACGACAATTTTGATGCAGCGGAGTATCTTGCGTGCCACCGAGGTACCAAGTGTCTCGACCCGAGTTCGAATCAACTCACGAAGAGAATATCAACCCCATGCTAGCCATCCAGTTTTCCATTTAGGGGCTTCAAGGTATTGCGCTGGGATTCGAACCCGGCTGCCAATTTTGGGAAAAACCCCACATGGGGAATATGAGAAGTCGAACCCTTGACCTCCCACACATTGAGACTATAACCGAATGCATCCATCCAACTGAGTTGGACTTCATTTGCCGGATGGGACGGTTATAACACATGATACAACACATCAAACGTGGGATATGAAGGCATATGATTCGAAAGACGACTTAACTGCCAATGTTCCAGGTGTGTCGGGTCTTCTAAAAGAAAGTTTTATGACATTGTATAGTATCATTCTTTTAGGACTGGGATTTGAAAACTTGGGATACGAGCCTGATTTCTTCCAAGCTTTGATAAGTTAAGTTTTAAGGAAGATTCACTGTATTAAGGTTTTGTACAAGGTAATTATATTGAAGACAGTGTACATAGACAAGTAGTATGTATATTTATAAATATGTAAATTACGTATAGATATCAGTCACCTCAATCTGTCTATTCAATTGGGACAATCCTTTTGAGTATTTCACTAAAGATGACTAAGTTTGTACATAACATGTGTTAGTCTAGATATGAATACTTTTCAAATCCATATGTCGATTTAACCAGGACAAAACTTCGGATATACTCACATGTAGAGGATGTGACCCGTTTCCAGAAACAAACTTATGAACTCTGCTATTCAACTTAATACAATTCGTCCCGGATATCTTCTTCACACCATTATCCCTCATCACTTTCCTTATCGATCTAGACTCACTCCGCTGTCCCTCAGGAGCATATATATTTGAAAGAAGCGAAAAGTTTCCACTGCTATTAGGCTCTTAATTAACCAACTGTTCCAAAACGTTTTCACCTAGTTCAATGTTTCCATAAAGTCTGGATGCTGCAAGAAGTGAACCCCAAATAGCAGTGTTTGGGTCAAATGGCATTTGCTTTAGTACTTCTGATAAACATCCGGCTTGGCCTAGTAAGTCAATCATGCAACCATAATGCTCGATCCTTGGTTTAATCCCGTACTTTGGAAGTAAATTATTGAAATACCAACAACCAGATTTTACTAACCCACTATGGCTACAAGCAGACAAATGGGTAAAACACCTGATGCCCTTAAGCTTATGACCATGGCTTAAGAAATCCAACAAAATCTGGAAGATCTAGGTGCATTTGTTATTCTAAAAGAGTTGAAAAAAATCTTTTGGCAACAAGCAGACCATGAGCTTCTTGAGACCGTGCAGTGAGAGCCTTCACGCTTGCAAACAAGAAGAAAGTCAGTCTATGAGCTCTTACGTGCTTAAGATGAAAGGCTACATAGACAACTTGAAACGTCTTGGTCATCCTATGTCATTTAACCTTTAAGTGAGTCTATTTTAGTCTCTGTTAAGGAATATGACGCCTTTGTGCAGGTTCAGTTAAGTTAAAGACACCATCTCGGGCCTCAAATGATAGTGGCAGGTTCCAAGATCCAATTGAGTAGTTGATTGATCAGATAGTTTAATATCATAATGTGCTTTTAGCCTGATAAAGTCTAGTATTAACTGTCTCAACATAGAAACGATCTGAGTTTTTTTTCTTCGTATGGACACTAATGTAAATATGGTTTCAAGTTTCAACTCGAATTCCTTGTATTTCATATATTTGTTCATCAATACATCGTGGGTTTGTGCTTTATAAGACTAAGTTTATCCACGATCTTATCCAACCGGTCGTTGGGTATAAAGTACAGAAATAACTGATATTATATTGAAGTACACAAAATGAAGCAACAAACCATCACGACCTGGTCGTTTCGTGACTATTGAATCTCTGATCCAACCTGCCATATGTCATAACATGAATGGTCAGTCAAATAAAATCTTTAATATTTAATTTACCTTGTATTTTAAATTTCTTCATAACCTTCATCTTAATCACTAACAAATACTACCAGAAAATATAAAACTTTGAAACTAAGTTTTGCCTTCATTACTTCATCTACATCACAGCGTGAGTGTTGCCATCGTTGTTACGTGTTAGATTAAGTTTCTCTGTTTAATAAAAGAAAGCGGCTATGAAAAAGACACTACAAGAAAGTTGAGAACAAATGACGGGGGTTTCCCTGGCGACACAATGTCGCCAGGGATAACCCCTTTTCCCTGGCGACAACGCTGACGTGGCGGTAAAGTGTATTTACTTTTTGGTCAAAGTTTGACTAGGGTTTCCCTGGCGACATGTCGCCAGGGATAATCGGTCCAAAATCAGATACCAAGTGAAAGAGCGCGAAATTTTCCCTCCAAAGTTTCCCTGGCGACACGTCGCCAGGGATACTTTGTCCCAACTTATCCCTGGCGACATGTCGCCAGGGAAAACTCGTCCATCGTATTTAACAAATCTAAGTTTGCTAATTACCTGTCAAGATTATCCCTGGCGACATGTCGCCAGGGAAACCTTTGCCATTTGTGATTAGTTTCAAAATTAAACACAAAATGTGTGGCGGGCTTTTACCCGCCAAATCCCAAATGTTTCCCTAGCGACATGTCGCCAGGGAAACTCCCTGTCATATATTTATTTAGTTTTTGCTTGTTAATTATTATTTTAACTATCGATCCGATGTTATTTAATTTTTGCGACGTTTATATAATAAAAATGAGACATTTACCAAACAAATATTTATTTATTCCAAATAATTATTATTAACTATCGATCCGATGTTATTTTATTTTTGCGACGTTTATATAATAAAAATGAGACATTTATAAAACAAACATGTATTTATTCATAATATTATACATAGCCCTTGTGGAATCAAATGGAAAACTTAAAAACAGACATTACTAATCAACTTAAAGTTCGTGAAGTAGTGCAGCCGATTACTACTCAACGCTAAGATTTTCCATTTCATTTAAAAGCTCATAAAGTATTGCAACCGATTGACATGCGTGGTCTTCAGGATGCCTTTCCATTTCTAGTCTTGCCTCTAACATCTTTATCTTAAGATCTTTGATCTTGCAATTTGAGCACTCAGTGGGTGCAGATTGAGAAGGACCTGTAGAAGAACTTGGATGTGAACCTTGAGGTGTTGAAGATCCAGGGGAAGATCTTATACGGAGTTCGAGATCAAAATCATCCTTCTATTTAAAATATTTACATCCATAATCATCTGTTTTTGGCTGTTACAAAGTAAACAAATAACATGACATGTCATTTTAATAATCACACGTATTACATAACTAAAACATTTGATTGTTTACCTTCGAAAAAGGACATGCATAGTAGAGTTTACCAAAGCTATGAGGTTGATGTGACTGTCTCAACATAATATATCCCTTTCTACATGTACACTTATAAGCTTCACGGGGATCCATCTGCTACCAAATCAGGTGGTGGTGGTGGTGAGTTTGGTAGGAGATGATAAGTGTGTGTGTGTGTGATCTGCTGATGATAAGTGTGTGTGAATCCTTTTATGGTCAAAAAGTGAGGGAAATGGTTAACATTTTCCCGCCAATGTTTTCCCGCCAACGTTTTCCTGCCAATAGTTAAACGTTGGATGTTCAATGGATGACCCGGTTTGTTATGGTTGTACGTTGGATGTTCAATGGATGATCCGGTTTGTTATGGTTATACGTTGGATGTTCAATAGACGACTCGACATGTGTTGGTTACACGTTAGATGTTCAATAAATGAGTCGGTATGTCTTGGTTAGACGTTAGATGTTCAATGGATGAGTCGGTATGCATTTGTTAAACATTAGATGTTTAATGGATGAGTCGGTATGTTTTGGTTACACGTTAGATGAGCTGGCAACATAGCTATGTTGAGCTGGAAAATGACTATACTCGTTGTGTAAGCTATTTTGGTGAGGTTACATCAAATGAAAAGCTTCTTTCTTTTGTTCAAACTTACGCGAAAGCTTCTGATATCCCTTATTTATCTCCACCTAATGCTGTTGTTCCTACTATGTCATCCCCGTTAACTAAATCAAATACGTTCTTGCTTCTAAACTAGCTTAAGATTTTAAGGACAACCGGGACTTGTTTGCCGGAACTCTTTTTGTCATCGATTCAAAACGGAAGCTGGTTAAAGATTTATTTGAATGGTTGTTCTGGGTACAAACCACCTTCTGAGTCGTTCATGCTTGAATCATCACTGGTGTATAATCTTCATAATGAATCGGTGCTTGTTGATATCCCATTGGTAGATGAGTTTACTCGAACTTTCAAGCGACAGGCTTCTTCATCTTCAATTAGTAACCAAAATGTTTTTTCGTTTCTGGAGTGCTGTAGAAAGTTGAACAAGATGGAGGTCAAATTCCCTTCAGAACTCAAGGATTACATATCGGAAGAGAAGCGGCTAAGAACAGAATTAGGTGACTACAGATCACCCAATGATTGCATTCTTTCCGGTACAGATTGGTTACCCATTTCTTCAATTGCACTTCTTCCGTTCATCGATGACAGTGATAATTCTTACAGAAGTAGGATACATCAATACGGATTGGAGTTAAAGGAGTTAGGTGTGACTATCGATTTCAAAGATGCTGACAAGTTTATTGCTTGCTGTTCTCTTCTGAATGGGAACCTTTCTTGAATTACAGTGATGGTCCGTTCATTGATGAAGAATATTAACTGATATCAGCAGCGGATGCCGGTTGGTTGCCAGTTGTCTCAACTTTCACTCAGAACGTTAGAACATATGCTTCTTAGTTTAGTGAAGTGATAGCGGACGGGATGTTGTGTGAGAATGAAGAACATGTAACCAAGCTTAGTTAGACGTTAGATGTTCAATGGACGACTCGACATGTGTTGGTTACACGTTAGATGTTCAATAAATGAGTCGGCATGTCTTGGTTAGACGTTAGATGTTCAATGGATGAGTCGGTATGCATTTGTTAAACATTAGATGTTCAATGGATGAGTCGGTATGTTTTGGTTACACGTTAGATGTTCATTGGATGAGTCGGTATGCATTTGTTAAACATTAGATGTTCAATGGATGAGTC